>VZZY01019815.1:271116-384697 GCA_013400335.1 Eurystomus gularis | reverse complement strand
CACATGGTGGACACAGCACAAGCAACAGAAGAACAGCAACGCGGCAGGTCCCCAGGCCGGGCTTTACCCCCGGGGTAAAATCATGCATGGATGGCACAGGTAAAAGCAAAGCTCAACAGACTTTGTATGTCCAAATTAAATCAGTGATTATAACAACCTCCCCTTGAGAGCTGCACTTTAAACTCCACTGGCCAGCGTTTGGGGGCTTCTGTAATTTTTCCTTCAGTGTCAGGTGTGTGAGTGCCAGGGTCCCCAGCTGTGGTGGTTGCCAGTGGCGGCAGCATCTGCTCTCGGTGGCTCTTGGCACAGCCAGAGGCCAGAAGGAGCTGCGTGCTCCTGGCCTTGGGGTTTCTTGCCGCTATTTTTCAGAGCCTTCTTCAAAGGCATGACAGCTGGAGGGTAAGGAGGCAAGAGGATGGCTGCTTGTTGGCTTCAAACCCAAAGGTTTGGACCCATGGTGGGATCCCACTGGCAAAGCTCCTGCAGCTCCTCTGAGAAGGATCCTTCTTCTCTGCCTTACAAGTATACACATTTATATAGAGATATAGATACCTGATAAACATTTGGTATGAAAATAAACTCTTCATCTGCGTGTTAAGGACCATTGTCACCTGCTATAACGTCACATCTCTTTTTGTCCATGACAATCTTGTTCCCGTTGCTTTTTTTCCTACCTGGTGGACACCTCCCTGCCTCCCGGGGCAGCAGCAAGCACCACAGCAGGCCCCTCTCTCTCTCTTACTCGCTGCCTCGCAGGCTTTGGCTTATTATAGGGAGCTTTATGGAGAAAAGGTTTCCCCTTTACAGCACCTGGTTCTTGATAAAAGAAATGCTCTTTACCCTGAAAACACTTTACAAAGAGTAAGATTTAACATCCTCTTCCAGGGCTCTCAATGAAGAAATATGTTTCTAGATAGCACTGTTTATATAGATATAGGTATAGTTTTTATTTATTTTTATTACCAACCCAACATTGTAATTTGCAGCCATTGATGTAATTCATGACATACTCTCATGGTGTTTTCGTTTGTTTGTTTGTTTCCTTAAAAAGAAATGCACTTTGAATGGAAAGGATGCCTTTTTGTCTGTCTGGTGTTCCTAAAAGGTACTCAGCTGACACAGGAGTCCTGACGTGGGTGGCAGTTTTTAAGCCCAAACCTTTCAATGGCCTGAAGAGCACCAGCGAGATGTGGGCACTGTGAAAACCAGGGCAGCAAACAAGTGAAAGAGAGACAGTCACACCACAGCTTGGGGTGGGACAGCGCTGGGAACATATGGGCACGCTATCTGGGCTTTCCTGAATTCATTTCCACCTCTGAGCAGGAGGATCGCGCAACAAACCCACCACCATCCCAAGGAGCTCCCCCACCACCACCCTAAGGAGCTGGTGCTGCTCTCCCTGGCCCCCTCGCCCCCCCAGGCCAGGCTATTCCTGGGTAGCCATTTATTTCTGTATCGGTTGTAAATGAACATAATTTTCTCTCCCTGTGATACCACAAGCTCAAAGTTAATTATACAAAGAGAAATGCCATAGTCAAAATATACATGGTAGGTATTATATTAGAGGGTCGGGGTTTGGGTTTTTTTTCTTTTTCTCCTTTTTTTTCTTAGCCCAGGCAGGTGATTGAGATGCTACATGCTCCAGCCTTTATTACTAAACGTTGTGTGTCTGTGTCTGTGTTTGTATTAAAAATATATCAGTCTTGTGATGTTCTTAAAAAAGAAAGAAATGGAAGGCGGCAGGGAAGGGAACGGGTAATAGTGAAAAAGTTCTTTTGACTGTGTCACAGTCTTTTGTGGCTTCAGAAAATACACATGTTCAATTCCAGCACTGACGGCAGCTTGAAGCTTTAGAGTTTAAATTTTTAACATTTTTCTGTTTACGTAGTAAAAAAGAAAAAAAAAAATAATCAAGCAGCGTGCTCCCCTAAAACCAAAAAGCAACAAGCAAGTAAAAAAAAAAAAAAAGAAAAATAAAAAAAACCAAACCCAAATTCCTGACCAGACTTCTGCAATTCCCAACCAGTAAAAAGAAGAAACCATCTCCTTGCAGTGGAGGAGTGCTCGGGAGGAAAGGACGTGAGCCCCTACAGGAGAGTGGCCTTTGGAGATGGCTGAAACTTTGTAATCTCATTGAATGGGGTCAGTGGCTGGATTTATTGTGTCTTGTTTTATTTCAACACTTGCCATTGTTGCTTTCTTTTCTTTTGTCTCTTTTTTGGGTGGGTTTTTTTTCTGTTTTTTCACTCTGGGATGGTTTTGCCCTTCTTGGCGCCCAGCCGTCTGACAGTCCAGGCCACAGTGGCCCTGATGGACAGCTGTCCCCTCCGGTGAAACCGTGCTTCCAGGACTGGTGTCCAGTGAGGTAACGGAGAAGGGGGTCCCTCCCCCTGGAGGCACCATCCCTCCACCACCTAAAACCCCTTGATGTAGCAGTAGGCCTCCAGAGTGGCAAAGAGGATGTACAGCAGCCAGAGGCTGACGAAGAGCAATGTTGTGGCCAGTTTGCAGCCCCGGGGGCCACCCAGCTCCCCCCCGAGGTGGGGCCGCCGGCGGTAGAGGAGGACGCTGATGCAGATGAAGGCGAAGATGGTGAAGAGGGTGACAGAGAAGGCCAGGGTGCCTGCCGACACCTGGAACTCCTGCCCTTGCGACGCCCAGTAGATCGCTGCCACTGACCACGCCAGCCCAATGCCCAGGAAGACGTTGACGGCATTGCTGCCTGTGACGTTGCTGATGGAGGCGTCAGCATACACGTCCTGGATGGCCGCGGCTTTGCTGGCAAACGTGTCTGGGGTTGAGGGAGGAGGGAAGGAAAAAATCACTGGGGGTCCAACAGGAGAAATGCGCAAACCTTCAAGTCCAGCGGACAAAGGAGGCTCAGGTGTGGGCACCAACCAGGTTGAGACACAGACCTCTCCTGGTGCTTCCCTCTCCCCCTCCCGGGTCCAGGGACCTCGTGTTGCCACCAAGTGGGATGCAGACCTTGCCTGGGGACAAGGCTTTGTGGAGCCCCTTCTCAGCCTGAACCCCACCCCATGACAAAGCTGTTCCCCTGGAAACAGGAGAGCCACTGGAGGACTTTCCTCCCACCCCATCCCCTCCCCACGGCCACCTCACCTGGTACAGAAGTGCCAAAGGCGACAAAGACGACGGCAGTCACTGAGTCCTTGAGGCCAATGGTGCAGCCGAAGTGGGAGGCGAGGTCACCAATGACGGCCGTGAGCATGCCAATGATGAGGATGGAGACAACGAAGCAGGCCCAGCCGTTGCAGTACTCAGTGGGGGGCACGCAGGCAAACAGAACCTTCCAGAAGACAGTCAGGAAGTGCATCACGTAGTCAAAGCAAGATGGTAGGCGCTCCTCACCAGACTCATCCTCATCTTCATCACCCGCTGCAAACAAGGTGGAAGGAGAGGTCCAGCGCTCATGTCGGGGGAGGTCTAGATTACAAGGGTGGGCTGCAGCCCATGCTTGGCACCCCCCCACCTCAGGCTCCAGGGATGCTGCTTTCCCGGGGCAAGGTGGCATGGTACCGGTCACAACAGTGGGCTCAGGGCACACCAGGTCCCTCAGTAATGGGTGAGGCTTGGCAAGAGGGGTGCCAGGCATACAGGACATTTTGCAGCAGCAGGAGCTACTTGAACAGGACAGCACTGGGCACACCAGGAGCCAGCAGCCCAGCCAGGATGGGATTTTGCTGCCTGTATGCTGCTCATCAGACCACTGAAGCAGCAGGAGTTCTACCAGTGGATATCACGTATTTGAAAAGAACAGGCTGCCCAGACAGGTTGTGGAGTCTCCTTCTCTGGAGACATTCAAAACCCACCTGGATGCAATTGTGTGCAACGTGCCCTAGGTGAACCTGCTTTAGCAGCAGGGCTGGACTAGATGACCTCAAGAGGTCTCTTCCAATCCCTACCACTCTGTGATTCTGTGAAAACTAGCCTCCTAGAGGGCTCCACACCAAAAGATGGATCTCCTGGGCTCCTGACTAATTTATCTGCAAAAGCCCGGGATATCTAGAACAGAGAGGCTCTTTGGACTGTCTTTGCTGATGGCCACCACACAAACAGCAGCTAAGCATTACTGACCAGGCAGATGCTGTCTTCTGAGCCCAAACAGATTTCACCCCAGGCTGCATGAATCCTGGGGATGCTGGTCTGGGTTTCTGATGTCCCTCTCACCTGCGCTGACAGTAATGGCCTCCATGAACTGGTCCCTCCAGGAATGTGTCCCTACAACCAAAGCCAGGTTTGTCTTCTTGATCAGCTTGTCCACAGTGTTCTGTTGTGGGAATAAAAATGCACAGCAATTAAATTGACTGCACAGCAATTAAACTGTCTGCTAGTGGACAAGGCTGAGCTTGCAGTGCACTGTGGTCTCATAGACCCTTCCTAAACTGTGGAAGTGCCACAAGCACTCGCCCATCAGCTAGATGGGGCCATGACTGGAGTCAGGCCCACCTTATCCCTGGACAGGCTGACCCAAACCTCAACAAAGCCAGCTTGCTTGCCACCCCTTAATCCTGAGGACACTCTTTCTTCCCTCACCAGAGACAGCTTTGCTCCTGCCCTCTCCTGCACACTGTCTTCTTCAGCTTCCAGCAGGGCTCCCTTGTCTTCCTCCCTCCACCTCTGCCTACCAGCAGCTACTTCCCCTGGCATTACTTGTAGGTTTCCCTGACACTTCACTGCGTTGCATACTCCTTTTCCTCTTCCAACAGCCCTTTCCCTGACCCTCCAGCCATACCCTGCCTCCTCAGTCCTTCTCTCCATGGCTGCTCTCCAGTTTCACACAGCTTCCCCCTCCTGGAGGACCCCTAGGACAACTACTGACCTTGAACTCATAGGACTCCTCAATGATGACTTCTAGTTTGGGATGCTCGCCGAGTATTGGTTTGCCCATCTCTGCAATCCTTTTGGCTTCCTCCTCTTCAACTGTCAGCTTCCTCTCAGCCACCTCTGTGAAAGCAAGGTCAACACCCAGCTGTACACAGCAGCCCTGGAGCACCACAGGAGTTTGTCTGCAGGGCCTGAGCATGGGTTTCTGCAGCCCCTCACAGCTTGCTGAGCTAATACAGCAATTCCTGGGGCAGTGGTGGGGTGCTGGGCCACAGAAACAAAGGTTTCTGAATATTAGGAAGTTGCTAAGAACAAACACAACATAATTTTAACTTATTAAGAAAACCACCTAAATGTTTCTTCAGCCTGCATTGGTGCTCTTGGATGACATAGGCCCTGCCATCATCCCTGCAGCAGCCGCATCTCTGAGGAGATTGAGGTACGGACGGATTCATTCTGCTGTTTGACACAAGCAGCCTTTAAGACAGCTTTAATGCCCTGGAATGCTTCCTGGTTTGAATGAACGAGAGACAGGATCTTTTTATTCCCCTTTGATTAGAAAATCACTGTTGGCACCGTGTGATCTAACGCTCAGAGAGGCACATGCTGTCACAACCCCACACGCACACACGAACACATTCCTAGCATTTGGAAAAATGAACAGGAATAAGTAAGTTCAGGAATCAAATGGTTTTTTTCTTTCATATCATATCTGCTGGAGGAAACTAAACCAGGACCGCAGGTCAGCAGCATGCTGAGATGACCCTGTGTCTGGCTCACCTTGCTGATGCTTCAGCAAACTCAGTGAGGTGCCCAGACAAGAAGGACTACCCCAACCAGCAGGAAGGGTGCCCTGGCACTGTCCCTGGCCCTGACCCAGCTCTTCTCTCCCACCCACACAACCAAGTGCAGGGACATGGCGATGGGCTCTCTGAAAAGCCTTGACATCTCAAGAACGAAGCTGGGTTTCCCCTGGCTTTCCTGGACTTGACCAGTCGCACAGAGCCCAGCTGAGCCTGGGAGCTGGGGCTGGAGCTCTGCAGAACCTGGTGGGATATCCCAAGGGCAGAGCATCTTGTTCTGTCTGAGCAGTGGGTCAGATGTTACCCAAGGTTTCCTGCAGAGGTTACAAACATCCCAGGCAATGCCTCGGATGTGATTAATCCCATGTGGGCTCCATCAGATCTCCGCACCAAAAACCACACAGAAATTATAAAGTTCTAGTGAAATCTGGTTATAAACTCTGCCTTCTCTTCATCAATCTGGCTAGATTGATTGCAAAGCCTGTTAGCCTTGCAAGACCTGCAGAGTTTATAAAATACATAATAACTCTTGTGGCAGGTGACATTATTATAATCCATGACAGAAGCAGAATCATCTGCATCCATCATTCGAAATCAATGATGTAGATCAAAACCATCACTGCCTAGCTCAAAGACTGTGTACTCTGGATTTGGGAATCCCCAGAAGTTTACAAAAAATGACAGAGCCAGGGGAGCACAGCATCCGCAGAAGAAGATGGGCAGTGCAGGATGCAGGGGAATGGGGGACAACTGCAGGCAAAGACCAAGTGAGCACGGAGCGGAGGAGGCAGCTGAGCTGGAGAAGTGCAGAAACAGAGGTGAACCTGTACAAAATGTTGTGCCCTATGCTACACATGGAGGAATGAACTGATGATTATCAAGCACAAGACTCAAGTTATTTATATTCATTTGAGCAGGGAGTTAGATGAAATCTACATCTCTTTTTCCAAGATAGAGAAAGTCCAGTCTCTGTGTCTACCTGGAACTGTACAGACATGACAAGCTGCATCCATCATTGAAAAATGCAGGTGCTTACACACCGGTTGCCGTACCACATAAGTGTGCTTCTGGCTGAGCTCCTGCATAACCTGAAGCTCAGGGGAAGAGGCACCCTCAGCTTTGCAAGGCCCAGCTTGGCAGATGAGCTGAGCACATGCTGACATGTGCTGACAGTCCTAAGCTGAGCAAAAGCACAGCAGCTATCCCAGCACGCTTGCAAAGCCTGAACTTGGTGACAGTTTGGCTCACAACAACCTTCACTGGGAAGTAACTGTATCTGGAAAGCTGCAGTCACAGCTCGGGGCACGGTCCCTTGGGCTCTCACCCACTGGCTGCAGTTGCATGGTGCAGAAGGCAAACCTCTGGACTCAGAGCTGGGGAGTATCAGGCAGAATTTCCTTGTCCTAACAACTTCAGGAGAAATGATGCAACAAAACCTTGGTCTCTGCTTACTTAAACTGATTTGACAAAACCCCTTGGCATGGTAAGACAACATGGAGCCTCATGCAGATATCAACTCTCTAGGCAAGGCTGAACTGCGGGCAAGTCCATGAGCACACACAGTGCAGAAAGCTTTCTCCTGCCTGCAGGGAGCAGCAGCCAACACAGCTTTATCCCAAACCTGGCATCTTGCTCATGCTGGTTTATGTACCTGTGCCAGGCAGGACGGTGCAAGACGTGAAATCCTCCTCTGAGGAGGAAGATCTGCTGTGTCTCTTCTCACTGTGTGCCAGGTCCAAGGCTGCATGGGAACACCTGTGTCCGTGGCTAGAGGCCATGGTTGCTAGCAGACGGCTTTGTTGTCTCTCCAAGGCAGTTGTGGATCACCTACTGATTTGGTGAGCATGGCGATCACTTGCCAGGTGCTCTTAGAGAAAATCAAGCAACACATCCATGTCCAAGAGTGGACACATTGCTCTGGATGCAGGATGGGGGCTGGATGCAGCGTGAGCGTGGTACCAGGTACTCCACCAAAGTGAAGGTGCTGGCACAGCACTGAAGGCCTGTGGGACTCATGATATTATGGATGGCACCTTGCCAGCAGAAGTGCCACCAGAGGCACCTTCAAGCCCTAGGTATGCCACTCACAGTGAAGGGACGAGCTGACCAGTGATGGAAGCCTGCAGCCTGCTGACAGCATGCCCACAAAGACATGGATAATGGAGGCCCTGCTATCACCACACAGCTCCTCCGAGGTGAATATGGTGAACTGGGGAGCAGAAAGAAGAAACATAGTCACCCGAGAAGGTATGTCAAGGATGTCCTATGGGGGCAGCTCATTGAATAACACTACCAGGCTAAGTCTTTTGATGTCAGCTGTAAGCAAACTGCTGGAGAACAGGCATAGGCAGCATGTCCAAATGGGTACCCCACAGAAATGTTAACAGAGGAAGCTTGCAGATAAGGAAGAAAGGAGGTAATTCCTTCAGGCCTCATCAAAAAGCAGTCACATTTGTGAATGTACAACAGGAAAGCAAAGCACAGAAACCTAACCAACTTCAAAAGTGCATCTGAACACATTTAACCTGCCATTACATTTTCACTGAGCCTCTACCCTAATGTAGGAGACAAACATAGATTAAGAGTTACATGCCAGGTGTCTAAGGCCAGGTTGGATGAGGCTTCAAGAAAGCTGCTCTAGTGGGAGATGCCCCTGTCCAAGGCAGGGGGATTGGAACTAGATGATCTTTAAGGTCCCTTCCAACTCAAACCATTCTATGATTCTATGTCAATACTGTGCTGGATCTTGCTCAATGCACTCATGCAAGTGACCCACAGGTGCCAAATACCAGGCTGCTGACTGTCCCCTGAAGTTAAGGCAATGCCATTTGTGGCAGGAAGGACAAGCTTAGGAGCCCAGCTGACACATCTCTTGCCCCAACCTATTCACGCCATACAGTAAATGGGGAGAGCTAAGCACCTCCAAAGAGCAATACAAGAGCACCTACATGAATCCACCACTTCTCCCCACCTGCTGTTTAGGACACTCAAGCACCTTGTAGCAGGAATCAGTGCCAATCTGCAAAACACCAGACTCCAATCTGACCTGCTCCAGGCCTGCTGGGTCTATCTGTTCTGATGGGATGCTGAGGACTGAGTTGAGCTCCATGTTTACAGACCCAGCAGGTGAATGGGAATAAACTCTTGCAACACCCCAGTGGCAGAGTACACCCCTGATGCTCCTGCCTTTCAGAGAAACACTTCAGCCAGCAGTAGGGTGCACCAGCCTGCCTTTGGGGCCGTAGGAGGCTGCTGTCTCTGCAGCAGGCATGGGGCATGTTGCCACGCAGTCTAAGGTAGGCACAGACCACCACCTCCTGAGGGACAGGGTGTAGGGCTGGGGTGTTGAAGGGCTTCTCCAGGAAGCAAGGACAGGGCATCGGTGAGGTGTGTCACACAACAGTCAGTGTAGCAGCCTACAAAGAACACTGCCAAGGGCTGGGATAAATAAAACACGAGGGGCTGGGGGGGAGAGAGACAGATTTTTAATTTGGAAGGTCAAGTCTGTCAAGGTGAATGCTGCCAAGCTGCAGGTTAATTATTAACTAGCCTGACTTCTGTTTGTATCAGCATCAGTACCTACTTTTCAATGTGGATTGCACCCTGGACTCCCTGCTGTCAACCCCAATTAAGCCTGATAAGGTCTGGCTATGCCCAGCAAGAACAGGAGCTTGCCAGGACTGCCTGGGCTGCCTCCACCTCCTCCCTGGGAAGGGGAAAGGTGGTGAGAGAGGGGGGTCCCTAAACCCTGCCTGCTCTGGCACATAGGTATGTGCTACCATGAAGTGCTAGCAACCTATCTGGGCTAGAGGAGCGTGCACGGGCTGCTAAGGGCTATGCAAGCTGGGGCTGCTGCACCAAGATGCTCTGCTCCTCATGGCAGGGAGCCCACTGGTTAGAGAGGAGATGCTACAAGCAGGGGAGACAAGAGATCTGCTAAGATCAAAGTCTGGGTGGGAAGAATGAAAATGAAGTCTGCTTTTGCCTAAGCTGTAGCAATGGCCACAAGCTGACACCCATGGGGTGCTGGACCCAACACCTGCCTGCAGGAAGCAAGGAGAAGTTTTTGGTTAACCCACTCCATGCTCTCACTTACTCTGCCTCATTCAGGTTCAGTTCAGACTGTTAAAGGTAGGCTAGATGAAGGGGCGCCAGCAGCTCCTAGTTACAGCCCTGCCGCTGCCGTGCTTTGCAGCCCTGGGCATATCCCTGCCATGCTCGCTTCCCTTGCAGGGCCATTCTGGGACTTGCTCTGCAGCTGCACTTCCAGACCTACACGATAGGCAGTTTCTTGAGCTCAAAATACTATAAGCAGATCCCCTCCTCCTCTTATTTATTCCAGGAGAAAGGGGAGAACTGAGCAGCGTTCCTACATCATGCATTGCTCCTGGAGGGTACTACATAGGTGCTTGCCTGCTCCACCTCCTTCAGACCGGGGGGACCACACAGGAACTGGACATTGCCTGTGGCCTCCTGGGTGCATCATAAATCAAAGTTAGATAAAGCCCCTTTTCACAGGGTAATCTGGCCACCGCACCTTTTGAGCTGAGGCAGGCAAGGGGAAGGCTCTGTAACGTGGTCAGAGAAGTAGATACCCATCACCTAGGCAATGCTGTAAGACTACCGAACAGCCACGGACCAGTTTGTATTCCCTGTCACTTGCTGAACAAATTGGATTAAAACCAGCAATGTATTCATAAAAGATTGCTATGAAGGCCATTTCACACCCCTCGAGCTATCTCATCTCCATCCATTCCTACAGCGGGCATGTATCTGCATGAAGGTCACCCCTTCTGGGGACTGTGCTGCTAGGAGGAAATTAAAAGGACAATTAAAATGGGATTTCTTTTTTGTTGCAGCTCAATAAAACACAATCCCGGCTAAACAAAGTAAACAGTGAGTATGAATAAGTTCCCCTCTCCAGAGCACTGTCAAGCTGTCAGTCACAACTGGAGAAGACTGCTGGCTAAAAGACACTCTGGCTTTTGAGGTTAGCAAATGGGCATGCCATTTACTGAAACACAGGCAGAAGCACTGGCAGCCTGGGCTCTTTCAGAAAAGGGAGGAATCGGCTTACTTAGCCCTGAAAGCTATTTTTGAGGCGTGATACATCTCGTATACATGCCCTAGTGTTCTTAATGCTAACTGGGAAATGCTGCACATTCATGAGAGGGAGGCTAAGGCTGGGAACTGAGCATTACTCCACTGCTGGCTCTGCCTTGAGGTTGCTGTTGACACAACTGTCCCCGACAGGCCAGTCAACTGGCATTTCTGCTCCCCAGACCTTCCCACTGCAAAATGGACTCCTTTAGAAAGATTTTCTTTGATCTGGGTGAATATGTGGAAATGAGGGTAGAGAGGTAGCTACCATTTAGATAATTCCTCATCCCTTTAAATATCTGGACCTCCTGCACCCAAGCACTTGCAAGCAAAGGCTCTGCTCAGGCTTCCAGCGACTTTCACAAAGGCTGAAAAGACCACCAGCGCAGCTTGTCCGCTGCTGGCAATGGCAGGGACAACTGGAGTAGTTATGCACTTCAGTATCAAATATTTCCCTATATAAATAGCATATGGAGAGATCATTGCCAGTGCCAAAAAAAAAGGTTATGCATCAGAGGATTTAGAAGAAAAACCAGGTGTGACTCTCAAGTCATTCCACGGCTACCCCACAGCACTGTGGTCCTCTGCAACCCCAACAGCTGGCACTGGATACTTGTCCAAGCAAGGCTGTCAAAGCTTTGAACAGCCTCGCAAGTCTGCCTTGGAGGAAACAAATGCTGAGCTGAGCCTGAGCCAAAGGCTTTCCCCTGCCCAGTTACTTTGCCTTGTGTAAAATTCACAGCCTCATTTCCAAAGGGAGGGCTCTGCAAGGTCAGGGAGCAAAGCCAGATCTCCCATTTACTCCCAGGTAAGGGCTGCTGGGTCAAGAGAGGTATTTTCACTTGGGTTTCTCCATCACAGCACCCTAGGACTTCTGCAAAGAGAAGGGGCCACTGCAGAGAGCTGGGGCTGCTGAAGAGGTGCCATGGGAGGGCAGAAGTGCTAAGGTGACCAGCGGTCCCAGGGACACGGGCGCTGCCCCGGAAAAGCTGTGCGAGTTGCTCTGGGAAGGAGGGGAGGAGGACCAGGACCAACAGATTCCACTGGAACATTCAATAATGCAGTTTTTTTACAAAGGTTCCTGCGCATCGTGTAATCTAAATCTAACATGACACAGACTAAATGAGGACGTCACTTCTCTCCCTGCTGATTAGCTCTGATTGCTGCTGAGTGACACTCTGGCACGTGCCTCTGCAGCGAGCATGAGCACTGTGAGCTCAAACCATGGGCCAAGCACACACCGTGTGCACAGAGAGCACCCTGGAGCAACCCAGCAAGGGGCCCCCACACTCAGACAGAGAGGAGGCATTTCAGTGTTAACTGGGAAGCAACTTTCCATAGCTGGTAACCAAGTCCTCCAATAACAGCTGCCAAAAGCAATCAGACTGTATCACAACAGAGGGAGGAAAGTTATGTTATTTTAGCAGAAATTATTTGGTTCCTAGGGTTCTGATCAAATTAGGCAGCTACTGAATTAAAGCAATGAAATTACTGGGAAGGAGGCTGTATTCAACTTATTTCCAGTCCTCCTGGACCTGAAGAGGTAACAAAGGAGAACCTTCAAACTGCTCCGAGGAGTTTCCTAGCAATTTCCTAATTAGCCTAATATCTGATGGGCTCGGGCCATCCCCTGTGCAGCAGATTTGGCATCCTCCAAAAAGTAGCAGAGACTGAAGCTTGCATGGCAGATGCTGCTCCTTTGATTTGCAGCACAGCTCAGGCATGATGAACGCTTTGGTTTTCAGCTCTGCTTGCAAATCCGTCAGACTCCAGCTCCTCTCCACACCCTGCGTGCCCACCCTTATCTTTTGACAAATGTCTCTTTAGTGCAAATTTAACTGTAATCATCTCTGGAATTGAAGGAATAAGAAAAATATAGGAGGTGTACATTGCACCGCAGCAGGATCACGAGAGGCTAGTGTAACAGGAATTCGGGCAAGGAAGGGGGGGCTCAGTATCAACACACGTACAGTCCTGCCACAGGGAGAGGAGGTGAAAAGTGAAGAACCAGAGCTGAGGGCAGGAGGGAAATTGTGCCGGTGCTTATCATGCCCTGGTAGAGCTACCCTGGTGCTGGCTGCACCTTTGGGACCCCCCAGGACAAGCAGTGGAGAGTACCTGGGTGCATGCACTAAGGGGTGACGCATGGCCTGATTCCAAATGGGAAGGGGACACCTACATGGCCCTGCATCCTTGTCCACCCCAAGCAACCCCAATCCCCAGCAGAAAAGCCCCGCACTCCTCGGGAAGCATCAGCACAAGCTCGGTGCATCAACACAACCCAAGCCCCAGAGCTGCCCGAAGAGAGGGTCGAGACATAGTCTTGGACAAGCCAGAGCTGCATGTTCTGCTTTGCAATCCTAGCTGGGTCATTTCCCAAAACCCCAGGGAAAAATCTGGACTATGGCGAAGGCTCTTTAGAAGTCAATCAATCACTGTCATTTTCTTAATGCATTGCTCTTAACTAGTTCCTGCTGGACACGAACACCACGAGCTGGGGTTGTCTACAACGCAGCAAACACAAACACAGCAGCCCTAACCAAAGGGGATGAAAACAAGAGCTAGAGCAGGCAGAGGAAAGGAGAAGAAGCACTTACCTTGGGTGAGCAGCAGGGCTGTGGGGAGAGAAGAACAAAAGAAAGACAGAAGAGAGAAGAGAATAAAAGAGGGAAAAAGTTAATACCCGAGGGGAAAAAGCTGTTTGGCAGTGAGCAATGGATGTGGCACAAGGCAGCGTGCGAGCTCGCTGGGGCCGCATGCTGGGTGCAGGCTGGGGAGCAGACCCCGTGGCAGCGCAATGGAGAGGAGGCCGTGAGCACTGGTGAGCACTGGGGTGCTGGGTCCCCAGAGTCACATCCTGCCAAGCAAAGGCAGAGGGATGGGATGCAGGTGGGGAGCAGCGAGGAGGGGAAGGGAAATGAAGGGAGTGGTAGTTACACTTGCCATCAGGGCCTGATGTGACCCAAACTGACCCAAAGGCATGGGGGTGCCCCTGCTTCAGCCCAGTGTGTGGTGGTGGCAGGGCTTGGCACAACCAGAGAGCCTCAATAAACCCATGGGTGGCTAAGAAGAGAGGGTGCCCAGGGGCAATGGGCAGCTCACTGAGAAGACCATCATCAGAGGGAGATGTTGATAAAGTGGGTGCTGGCCTCTAGTGTTAAAAAGGGCAGGGAATAACAAGCCCATCCGTCACCCCCCGGGATGCCCTGGCTCACCTACACCTCTCCTGTGTCCCACAGGTACCACTCCCAGAGGGTCAGGGTGCTGAGAGGAGCACAGGCATATGTAAAACACCACCACTTTGAGTCCTCCTGGCTTTCTTTGCTCCCAATTGCTGGTCTGCCTGACAGTGCTGCATTGGCAATGCTGTGCAGCATCATCACAGCAGGATGCAACTGCCTCCTGGGAAATGTGACCTGTGGTCCTGTGAGATTAGAGCTGGGAAGAAGGGAGGAGAAGGGGCTCCTTGCAAGGGATGACCCTACCCTAACTTTCCATACAGGCACAGCCCAGCCCTCTTGCTGCCTTGTGCAGTGACGGCCTGGCCCTCCCCTGCCTTGATCTCCCCACTCCCCAGAGCTGTCACAAAGAAAGGGATCTGGCTGGATCCCTCTTAGGCTTTATCCATAGAAAGCCACAGCCTGCATCCAAGTTTCAAACTAGCTACAGGAGTGTCCATACAGCAAAAAATACCTAACTCTCTTCGAGAGGGACCAAGCACCAGCTCTGTACCTTGGCTTTCACTTCTACCTGTCCTTCAAAAAGCAAACCAATCCCCAAAGACTTGGTTGCACACATTGTGCAAAGAGCACAATGACGGTATTGCAATTACTAACACTCATGCACTTTTAGTCTCAGAAGCTTAAAACTCTGTACAAAAACTGAGTCAGTATTAACAGCCCCATTTGACAGATGGTGAAGTAAGCACAGAGAGGCTAAAGGGAACATTTTGCAAACTCAGAAGTGGGCTGGAGTCCAACAGTGCTAATTTACCCGGACTTGCCGGTTCAGGCCTCTGAAGAGCAGGCACTCCTGTACAGATGCACCTAATTGTACCTGTGCTGTCTGAAAGGGATTTACTAAGCGATTTGTCAAAAGTCACACAGCAACAGCGGCAGAGTCAGGAAAGGGATTCCTCTTAAGAGTCACAAACTTTTGGGGGAACCATTCATGAAAATGTTCTGCAGCATCCACAGAGCCACAAGAAGCAATGGCATGTTTGCTCTGCCCACACCACCCCCTGTCCTCCATGCAGCTCTGCCTGGAAGTCCCCAACAGACTTGTCACTGCCCTTGGAGCAGGAATCTTAAGTCTCCTTGTAGCTCCGTCCTGCTGCAGCTCCATGCTACCCTGTGGCCTCCTTTCTATTCCACGGTCTTCTGGTTCTCCACACAACGTGTGGAAATTAATTTGCCTTTTGCAATTACAAACATTAGTACAATGGGTCGATTTGGTGTTAAAATTTAATATAATGAAATATTACTGGATCCCTAAGCTACTGTGGTTATTAAAAAAGAAAAAAAAATCATTGGTTCCTCATGTTTTTTAAAATTGTTATTCTAGCACTTTGGGATTTGAGCTTATTTTTTCCCCCATTTGCTTTTGAGCCTGCAAAAGAACTATTTTTCTCACTTTCACTTATGATATGATACATGAATATTTGAAGAAGCCTATAAAGCTATGAATGAAACATCAAGAATACAGCATGCAGAAAGCCAAGGGATTATTTTATCTTTATATTTCTGAGTGAATGCTGTGCATGCAAGCAAAAAAATGATTTCACGGACTAAAGCTTCCTTCCTGCTAATGTGCCCTTAGCCCTGACCTGTAATGCTTCCTGACAGTCCATCTGGGGATGCTGTACCTGTACCAGCCCCAGTGATGGCCCCTGTGCTGTTCCCATTCCACAAGCCTCCCTCTGCTGCCCTCAGTCCAGGCTGCATCCCTTCATCCCTCCCCAGGGCACCTCTCCCCCCTCCTGCACTCCTGCTCTGCACGTCACATTCCTCATGGGTCCAAGCCAAGCCACCTCATTGCTGTTGGCATCTCAGGGAGTCTCCAAGGATTGACATGTGTATTCTTACAGAGAGCTTCTAAAATTAGCTCCGCAGTCAAATCCAAAATAGCAGTCCCATGTATCCCATACCTAACCCTTGCATGATGTGAACACAGACAAACATGCGTGCCCGCAGACAGGGTAGGTGATGCTGACTCTTTCAGGAGACCCAAAACTTTCAGCTCTGGATCCTAGTTCCTCCTTTACTGGGATTTCTCTGCCCTGCAGGCCTGGTTTTTACTAGGCAAAGTCAAAATTGTGTGCATGAACTCTGCTTCCCCTGCCACCAGACAATTTAGACCTGAATTTAGCTGCTAAAAAGCGCTATTTACTAATAAACTATTTCATCTGCATGTTTTCAGTGTGCTCTGGGGTCAAATGCTGCTGTGGCAGAGCTGTTGGTGTGGGTTACAGGTCAGGAGTTGAAATCCCTCCTGCTTTACTTCTACTGAAGCCAAAGAAGGTTAAAGCAAGAGGAACCAGGCTTGGGATGGGAGCAGCCCAGCAACTGGGCAGTCCTGTAGTTCACAGCAACCCAAAGTGCTAAACATTTGTCCCAGCCTTTTTCTAAACAGTGGAATACCTTTTTCTGCTGTTTACCTCACAGAGAGATTTGACCACGTTTCATGCTGTATTCTGGACTCATTCTTCATTAACATAAACCTTTTCTAATCAACATCCCTAAAGACTCCAAGAAGCCACTGCATAGATAAGAGGATCCTTGTTAAAGGCCGGGGATTTGCAGAGTGAGCTGAAATGAGAGAGAAGAGACTGGATTTTGAGGAAACCCTCAGTCACAAAGCAGGGCAGTCATGGGCAGCCAAAGGCAAGGAGAACACATCACCTGCACCCTGTGTGCACCCAAAGGAGCTCAATGACGATGCAAACCGCGGGCTCAGTTCCCCAAAGAGGCAAGGACCCTTCCTCTTCCAGATGTAACTGTCTACAGGCTCCGCCTCCAGATTTGCTCACTAAGGTGAGCAAACTGTTTCCCTAATGGACTGTGAAGAGCTATAAACATGTTTTTTTAATAGGCTAAACAAGGCAGGGATTTTGCAGCATTAACCTGAATGCTGTTATTATTGAAGTCAATAGCAAAGCTCTTGCAGACTCCAAGAGACTCTTCTCCATCAGGAGAATCAGCAGCATTCAGCTAAATCATAGAGCTGCAAGCAAATTATTAAACCTTTGGGGAAGGAGGTGACAGAAATCAAACATTTCTTTGCTATTCCCATCAGCAGCTGATGGAAGGAGGAGTTTCTTAGCATCTGCCCACACTTCAGAAAACTGCAGCACATACACTCACGTATTGATGCAGCTTATCTTACACAGACCTTTGTACCATGTCACATCATTTCATCAATGTTTTGATATAGATAACTTGCTGGATCAACCAAGGCTAGGAGTCCTTCTTCCTCCACAGTTTAATCCTTACTCTGTGACTCCCAGCCACATCCTCCCTCTGGGGCATGAAGCTTTCAGGGGTGCTGACACTTGATTAAGAGGAGATGAGCTGTGAGATCTGTCCACACCAGTTGACTCTCTGCTGGGAGGCCTGAGAAGATTTCAGACAAAATCTTCCCAAGCCAGGTCATGCCAGCAAGCTGCTCGCCATTTCTTGTGGGAGACATGCTTTCTGTAGCAAAATTTTGCATGAAGGCTGTCTTTCACAAAGCTAACCCTCGAGACTCAGCTTTCACACATCAGCCCTGAGGTTGAATCTTCCACTGCTGTGCCATGAGCTGAATTCTCATGAGCAGACTCCCAATTACCCTCATGAAATATAATTTTCCAAATGCTATTTTCACCATTGTCTGCAATCAAGTAAAATCTTCCAAAGTAGCCTCACTTGCCATTCAGGCTACATCAACACTAAGGTTAACCACAATTTAAGAAGACTGACTCTATCCAGGGAAAGTAAAGCAAGCTTTTCTTCTGTAATCCAGGACTGCAGGAAAAGTGTGAAAGCTGATGTGTGAAGAAAGTATTTCTCCAAAATCCTGCTGGGCTGCCAGTAGCAAAATCCTCGTTCTGAGTTGTGAGCTGACACAATACCAGAGGTGCCATGAGAGCAAGAGGCAAACCAACAGACAGCATCTTGTCATAAAGGAAAAGACTTGTTTCACTGCAGGAACGCTTTAAAAAGTGTTGTCCAGAAGGGTGTCCAGAAAGGTGGCTGAGGGTGCTGGGAGGTTTCAAAGCCCTGCAGCGCTCAGTAGACAGGGATTCAGTTTATGCGACCGCACATACGGAGGAAAAGTGAGACAAGAAGGATTCAGAGATAAATTACTTAGAAATGAAGAAGACAAAAAAAAAAATAATCAGGAACTCTGGGAGATGGCCAGGAGGATAGAGAAAAGCAACATTTGCTATCTTTGCCAAGCAAAGAATGTGAGTATCTCTTTGACTTCTTTTTTCTCATTAAATTCAATAAAACAAGCTTGCGGCAAGCGCCATTTTTGCCAGTGCTCTTTGCAGCTGATATGCCATTCCTGAGTCAGGATCGGTCTTCATCACAGACTGGGCTGGCAAGATACCCATCTCAGATCTGTTCTCATCTCTTTAAATTATTGGAGCACATCAACAAAAAGAGCTGCTAAAGTAAAACTACTTGATGTGATTTGTTTGGATGATCAGAAAGGCTTTGAAAAACTCCAGCTGCAGGAAGCAATTGGTGAAAAAGAAGCGATGAGCTGCAAGACAAAGTTGGGTATTGTAGATGTAGCATTCATATAACGGGAGTAAGTGGTCAGATCTCCTTAGGACCAGGGTTAACCACTGAGCACCCCAAGGCTCAAAGGAGCATGGCACTGATATAATTGGGGGTGAACAGTGAGGAGCAGCATCTGCAGATGATACAAAATGTTTCAGTCAAAAGGCTGTATCAGTGGCTGTTATGCGTTGTGCAAGCCCTGAGCAACCCAAAGACAGGAATTCTTGTTTGGACCACCATAGGTACCTGAGTAGAGATGGCTTTTCCTCCAGCAAGGGGCAAACAGCAAGAGCAATAGGAAGAACTTCCTACTGAGCTCTGGATTTCACAGAGACCCTCCTGGAGATATACCCTTCTGCCCCACAGCTCTGATCAGGGCCAAGGAAATGTTCCCTTGACTGGAGGTGACTCCACTGTTGGCACGTGTATGGGACAGCACAGCCAGTAATGCAAATCAACCGTACAGTAGCAAACTCTGCTCCTGCCTGCCATCCTCCTCCACTGCCTGTCAGAAACCACTGCCACCACAGCCAGCAGCAGTGTGGGTACCTGGAGGGACAGCACACTGGACTTGAGCAGCACAGGGCTCCAGACCAAGCTCTTCATCCCAAAATAAACTGCCCAAACTCTGCCACAGGCTGCTTTAAGAAGCACACATCTCATCCCTGCTGTCAGCTCTACCTTCCCTTGAGGGCACCACATTTCATCACTGATTTCATCACCACTACCTAGCTTGTATCCTGAAGGTAAGCTAGCAGCTGCCTTCTGCATGGCAAGGTCCTGGGGCGAGTGCAGGCCCTCAGCATGAAGCTACGGTAGTGCAGGCACAACTGCAATGCACTGGCTGTTTCTGCACAACCTGGATCACAGATTACTTCCAAACATGACTGCCCGTCAACTGAGGCGCCCAGCACTGCCTTGCTTCCCACGGGGCCAGGAGAGATGTTTTGAAGATACTACGAAAAGCTGTCTGAGAACATCCAATACTCCTACAGCTCCCTGGGCACAGGCTCAGTGTGACGCAGTTAAGCAGTGAGCAACAACAAAACGAGGACACACCATCAAGAAAACCACATCTTTTGCATCACAGGAGACAAATGTATGGGTAGCCAAAACCCAAAGAGACTCTTCATCAAAAGCAACCTAGCCTGAACCTCTCAGGAGAGGCAGGAGCTGTGCTTTGCCCTTGCTGTGCAAGTCACAAGGGGGCCCATCCTTCCCTGCAACAAACCCAAGTGAAGTCCCAGCTAGGCGGCTGTGGTTCGCGATTTTCCACCCACCTGTGGGTGTGGGGCTATGGCAGCATCCACACAGCGCTGCGGAGACCTGTTTGCACCGAGGCAGCCCCACTGACCTTACAGCCCGCGGGGCTGTGTTGGTAATACGTGTTCATGGCAATAAATAAACCATTTTATGGCTTATTGCGCCTGCGCAATGGCGGCAGGAACGCATGTGCAGGAGTCAGCGTTAGCATCCCTTCCCGACGCTGTACGGCCGTGTGAGCCCGTACGCATTCCCGGCTGCCTCCTCTCTGCCAAGAGCTGGCTGCTCACACGTGTGCCCCGTGAAGCTGCTGGTGACAGCATCTGCTGTTGATGCCTCCTGATGTTCTCCACAGGAATGCCTCACATAGCTCCTTATTCTTCATCCCAGGCACAAGGTACGCTTGTTGTAGATGTCACAGCACGCAGTGCTACAGAGCTGGGGATCTTTCCAGATGCCCTGGAATGAGTGTAGCGACTGTGCCACCTTGTGCCAGCAATACTTACAAATGCATTTTAATCTCCTGCCTCCTGGATTGCTCTTGCTCTGACTTTTCTCTAATAAGGCCAGCCAGGGCTCTGCATCTTCTCCTTGGCAGGGTCCTTTACTTCCTTTAGGTCAAGAGGGTCCATTCAAGGGTGCGTCCTGGACCCCAGTGAGGGAAGCAGCTGCTCTGCAGCCTCTGTGCTGCAGGTTTCCTAGTCCAGCTCTGATCTCCTCTCTGCCTGTTGCAAATCATGGTCCCCCTGACTTCAGCTGATGCTGGTGTAAATGAGATACACAATACAGCAACTGACTCTGTATCCTGAAGCTCACTGATTTAGAAAAGGACGCAGGGCTCACAGCAACCACACGACTGAGCAGAAACTTCAGTGTGATGCTCCAAGCTGCCAAGTGCAAAAGCAGGAGAGAGTCAGAGGCAGGTGATTTCCCTCCTGTACCTGCTGAGATGGAGGTGGGAGTCCTCTGGACAGGAAGGGGCACATGCGCAGAGGAGACCCTCAGGGTGATTCTAGGGCTGAAGACTTTGATCTAGGGCTGAAAACTTTGCTGACGCACATTCAAAGGTCTTAATCTCCTTAAACTCCCAAGAAGAAATCTGAGTGCAATATGGGTACAGTGAGCAGGTACTTCCACAGAACCTGTGGCATGCTCTATAGTTCTTACATCTGATGGAGAAAAGTAGGAAAGTAACTAGTGGCTACAAGACAAGGCCAGACAACTTCTACCTAGAAGCCATGCTCACATCTTTACCCTGGAGGCAATTAACTGCTGGGACATACCCTGCCATGGGATATGGCAGGTTGGTCACTGCTTCCACTCAAGAGCAGTTGGACTTTGGTGAAACCCGAGGGCTGTGCTTGACATAGAGTGAAAGCTAATGTCCCTCATGGCTGACAGGCTGTGGGAGGTGGTCTAATGGTACTAAACTAGGAATCCTCTTTGGGTCTGCATTTTACAAATCCATGGATGCTATATGACACTGTCATGCTAATGCAAACTCTGTCTATCCTGAAAGTCCTGCAGAGCCATGCATGGGAGCTTGGACCGGGCAGAAGGCAGCTGCTGTGCTGGTGAGATAAGGGTGTGTGATGCATTGGCAACTGCTAGGTGCTTCCATCACCTTCAGTAGCACAGAGAGGCAGCACATGGGCAGACACAACTGTCTCTACTCCATATCAGACACCTAGAAGGTGGATTTGAATTTCCTTTTGTAAAGTGCTTCTGTTTAAACCTTAGCCCTCCTGGGCCACCTCAAACCTGGGGTGAAGCCAACAGCAAGACTTGCTCAGTGAGAAAGACATCAAACATATAAGACAAGGACAAAGATACATGTAGGCAAGGCACAACCATAAGTCACAGTTATTCCCACTATAAACCTGCTCTGCTGGGAGATCCTGGGTCTCACTGCTGATGAAGTAGGACCTCAGCAGAGCTCCACACCCTCTCCATGACAAACTGTGATTGTTTGTGACACGTTAAGTGGCTCTTTAGATGAAAGACATGGAGAACCATTTTTTTAAAAAAAGCCAAACAAGACACCTCACACCTTCCCTCCTATCCCATGGGCTTTTCATGGCACTTCATAGGGACCCAAGAGCACCAAGGCAATGCCACTGGCAAGACACAACAGCAGGAAGGACAGGGGTTGTATGGGAGGAGCTGAAGGGGCAGCCATGCATTACCCTCTTCTCTTGCCTTTCACATCCCCCAAGGTCCTGGCAAAGGAGCAGGAGAGGGGAGAACAGCAAAGATGTGCTCAGAACAAAAAACAGATCAAGACAAGGAAACCCAATCAAAATAATAAAAGCCTCCGAGGCTCAAGCATTGCACAAAAGGAGGATCAGAAGTAAGCTGGGCTCTAAAAGGCAGAGATGACACCGAAACAGGGTGAGAGCGAGAATACAGGAGGGCAGAGAGTAAAAGTCGATCCTTCTACAGAAGGAGGAGAAAAGGAGGGAAGGGAAGCAGAAGAAAGAGGGTTATATTTTCTGGATTCTGGGTTTGGAGACTTTGATTCTGATTTTTTTTTTTCTTTTTAAAATTTTTTTTTTCATAAAGGATCTCACACCTGATATTCCTCGTTCCATCCATTTCGGTTCACCAAGGGCAATGAAGAAATTCTCCTGCCTTTCGTATTCCTCCTCATCTACTATCTTAACCCTTACGGTCTTCCTGTAGGGACAACAAGAGAGACAACCGTGTACAGCGGGTCAGCTGGCCGGCGGCGAGGCGGCAGCAGCGGCGGTGGCAGCGGCGGTGGCAGCGGCGGTGGTGAGGGCTCCTGGCACACAGCCCCTTCCCCACCGGGACGGTGCGTGTCAGGCCTGCCTGTCAGACACGAGGCATCCGTCGCAGCTGCTCCTTGGGGAGCGGGAGGGTCTTAGAGGGACAGAGGGCTGGCAAGGGGGTGAGAAGGAAAGGAAAAGGGGGAAGGAGGACCTTGCTGATGGGTAGTGGAAGGTGACTTCTGCAGCGCATGTTTTTCAGTGTCACATGGTAATGGAAAGGGTATGGGCTGCCTGGAAATCAACAGAGACCGCCCTGGGGTACCTACTGCATTTTAGGTGGAAGACCAATTGCTGCTGCTGCCCTCACAATTAATAATAAATTTGCAGGGACTCTGGGGCTGGGAGCCTAAGGAGAAGAGAGGGAGATGGACACTCACAGACACATTCCCCAGTGGGGTGAAGTGGGTCACTGCCAGTGGGCTACAGCTCTGTCAGCTCCAAAGGAGCTTCAATTTCCATTTAAAAAACGTCATATCTTTCTGCTTTTACTCCTCGACAGTGTCTGCCTCTTCCCCCTGACCTATTCCCCAAGCGAGGAGACGGCTTTGCTGGGACCTCTTGAAGTACACAACAGGACTAAAATGCCTTCAAGGCTCAAATGGAAATACCATTTGAGCTGGTGCTGGAGCAGAGCCAGTCCCTCCTCCCTGCCACCAGCTCTCCCGGCTCCCTCCAGTATCCCTGCAATGCACACAGCCACTGTGAGCCCTCAGGAGAACCAAAGCAGGTTCTCTGCCCTCATCTCCCACTCCCAGAGCTGCTCCATGGCAAAGGGACTAGGGGTTGCAAAGCCTTTGCAGAGCCCTCAAAGGTTATGGGAGCTGCTTCTCTGTTAAGTCTTGATTCCTGTCTTTTTCTAACACTGGACTGACCAGGACACCCTGTAGGAACAGGGCTGGGCAATGAGCTCCTGAGATGCTGGATGTGTTTCTAGCCAGCATCTTCCCAATGATGCTACAGAAACTGGTAGAACCCTCCAGTGGGGGTGACAGAAGGTCCCTTTCAAGCTGCTGCAGAAATCTGGACAAGCGGGACCCCTTTCCATCCTTCTCTCTCTGCCCTCCTTAACCCTTTGCTTCTCCCTAGCTCCAGCATCACTCTCCAGGCCACCCCATGGGTACCATGTGACACGGTGTGTGCGCACAGCAGTGTTTAGGGCAGAGCAGTTGGAGACAGAGAGACATCAGAGGAAGAGCAGGAGAAGAGGAGGAAGGAGACGGAAGAGAAGAGGAAAGAACGTTAATGTTAGTCTGCAGGGCCAGTACTACACCTTTCTGTAAACTCATATCCACCATGCGGGGGCTCATCAGCTCAATGAAGAAACTCTTGTTTTTTTCATACTCCTCATCATCAATTACCTTGATGTGAACTGTTTTGCTGTGGATGGAAAAATAATCAGGGTCATAAAGGGAACAGAGAAGCAAAAGTGGAAGAAGGAAGGAGTTGAATGGTTACATTAGAGAGTCAAAGTTTTCTCACCCACTGAACAAGCTCTACATGGCCCTTAAGAAAGGCTAAAGCCCTGCTCCTGCAAGTGACACTGGCCAATTCTGTGGCTAACCCAACGGCATGATGGCAGGCCACACTGTGCAAAGCAAAGTTAGACAAAAATATCTCTGATCCCCCAGCAAACTGATAAGGGGCTCAGGAGCCACCAGCACAGTGTGCGGGCTATGAGGTCTGATGGCCACCAGAGAAGGAGGCTTCCCTTACCCTGCTACCCCCCGCACACACACCCACGTGCAAAAACAGCCATGCAAGCGCACATAGACACACACTCACACCTGGCAGGCACTGCCAGCTGGGCAGACACCAGGCTGGGGAAAACCCTGCAACCTGCAGCTCTGACAGAATTCATGTCAGAAGGAACCCTAGGTGATGCAGCTTCATCAGCTGCTGAAGGGACAGCTTCATCAGCCTGCTCTGAGGGGTGCTGGCAGCTGGAGCAGCTGGGCAGCACATCCTGCATCTCTCCTTCAGCAAACTTCTCATGAGTTCTTGGAGCATTTTGTAGGGAAAGAAGAGCAGAGATCCCTGTGCCATGGTTTTCTTTCATACTTGTCTTACGCAAAGGTCACCCTCTCTTGGCTTTCACACGCAAACAGAATGAGGGAACTGAAGGCTCTGCCAGCCTGCCATCTCCTTCCAGCCAGGGCTGCACCAACTGTTGAGGGCTGAAAATGACCTCTGCACACCCCTCGCTTTCCTGGTGGCTGCAAGGCTTCAGGCAGTCTCATCCCTTGCTCGTCACACAAGGGGTTGGTGCTTTTATTCCAGGCTGATCTCAAACCCTCTTAAATGCATCACTGTCTGCATGTGCACTGATGAGCACATACAACCACATGCTTGTATAAATGCAAATGCTCTAAATGGGCATGCGCTTGGCATCTCGGGGCTCCTGGGCTTCCAGTCAGTCCCAACCCCAAGTTGGAACTGCATTTTTTAAACAAAAAGGCAGCTCCAAATAAAAAGCATTTCCCTTACCCCAAAACAACTGCCCTCAAGAGCCACCAGGAAGCTGCCCCTCCTGCCCACCTCCTCCCTGCTTCCCACAGCTCTGTACCCATACATGGCCCCGCAGCTATGACCTCCCCTTGCTCCCTGCCCATCCTCAATGTCCAGATCATTTTGCTCCTGGTGCATTTTGTGCACAACCAGTCTTGGTTGGGGATAGAAAGGAGGAGAAAGACAGGAGTGACAATCCTAGAGTCTGGAAAAAGCCCCAAGCTTCAAATCTCTATGCGCCTCGGCCAGTAGCCCTTGGCATTAAATAAACCTGGTATCTTTGATCTCACAGAGCTTCAGAGAAGGAGCAGTCCAGCTCTGCATCCTGGGGATGCTGCCATTGCCAGCAGCCCCCTGAAAAATCACCATTTCACAATAGAGTTGATTAATTGTCATCGCTGCAGCTTGCATTCCTACTGATTTCTTTAATGACCACAAGATGATCTAGTCATCCTACAATTTGACCCTCACATCAAGTTTGGACAACCTCTGCTACATCCATCAGTGCAGGAATATGCACTAAAAATCACCTCAAATTTTTCTTTCTAAGCTAAATCAGCTTTATTTTTGCCAGTGCTTGCTCTACCCATGTTCTGTACTAATGCCAGCAAGCCTCCTTTCCCTTCTCTAGACCCTTTCAATCTCCACTAATCCAGCCTGAAGGATGTAGGATTTTAAATGATATGTCTCTGGTGTAAATGCTGGTGCTCCGCTAAGGATTCACCACTATGCTGTTCTTGCATTTTCATTGGAGAGGTTGACCGAATTTGGCTTTTGAACCAGATGTTGTCTGGGCCTCTGGTACTTTGCAAAGCTTGTTCAATTTGCCGAGTTAAACCCACGGCTGATTCATAGCTCTGATCTTTTCCTTGCTCAGATACTACAAAACAGAAGGTGGGATTCTCAAAAGCAGCCAGAGCTTCCTGAACGTGGGTTGCTTTTTAAAATCCTATTCATTATTACCATGGCTTACTCTTTTTCCATTCTAGGAGCTCCAAAGTACTCGGTATTGTTTGTCTGCAAGAATTTGGAAAAAAAAACCCCAAAAACACAGAAAAAAACCATGGCCACCTCTTTCCCAGGGAACAGCTTAGGTATTGTGACCAAGCTATTCTAAGGCTTTATGCAATGAATATTATGCATGCACATCATTTGAGTTTGCTTTCATACAACTTTGTTTTCTTTCTCTCTCTTCCTCTCTTTCTTGCTTTCTTTTTGATGAGGTGGCTCTCCCATCTCCATGTGTGCTCTGTGTGTGCACCAGAGCAAAGGAGAAACGCTGGTTTGAAGAGGACATGTGCCCAGCAGATGACCTCCATGGCCATGCACTCTGTGTATGGAAAACCTAATTTCAGGCAAGCCCCTCACCTGCACGATGAAAACTCAAAGCTGTGGACTAAAGGAATAACGGCTCACCGCGTGCATATTTTGTTAAGTATGGTGAGATCTATATGGCCTACTAAGTAGTCCCACAGCAGTGAGATTTCCTTAGTCTTCTTAATGTCAGGAAGGAAAAAAAAAAAAAAAAAGGTCAAGAAAGAGAAAGAAAATGCAGTGAGATCCATAGAAGGCCACATGGTAAAATGCTGGCTTTGCACAAGCAAGTCCTCTTGGGTCAGGAAACTGAGACAGCAAACCCTCTGGACTCTTAGACTAGCTCAGCTCTGCTGCAAACTGGGTTGTTACCACACAAGTCTCAGGTGGCTTTTCAAAAAAGGGTGTCTGAATTTGGTGACCAATCCAATAAATTCCTGGTTTCCTCCTTCACTATGAGCCATCAGGAGAAAAAGACCTTTTACCCGGCTCTGAAATATAGGGTGAGGGACAGAACTTCCACAGATCAAAGCCGCAGGTCGCCTGCATGGACACAGGCAGAGCCTTGCACCCCTTGCCTGATCTGACTGAATCCCAAAAGAGGAGGAGGTGCCTGACCTCCCTAGCTTCGCTGAGAGGTGGTAAGCACTCAGCAAGTCCGCTGCACTGTGAAAACTTTGAGGACCCAATGCAGGAGTCCAGAGGTGTGGGCTACATGGCAGGAAGACCCTGGTACCACTCTCAGTTGGGTGGTGTGGGATGGAGGGCTCCAGCCAAACCACAGCCACTACCTGCTCTCTCTCCAGAGCCAGCACATTGCCAGACCTCCACATGCTTGGAGAAAAGGAGCATGGCAGAAGTTTGCAGGGACTGTGCAGTGACTCTGGGAGATGGGTTGTGCAGTGACAAGGGGAGGTGGGTGAGGGCTCTGAGACCCCATGCCACATAACAGGGAGCAGTTAACCTTTCGCTAGGATTTGGCAGCAGAGGGAAGAGCAGCATCCCTGCTCCCGGGTCACTCATCAGCATGCAAGGATGATGCAGGGCTGGGCTTGCTCCCTTGAGGGAGAGTGCCCTTCTCTCAGCTGGCTGGCTGCTCGGGTGACTGTCACCACAGAAAGGTCAGTGTTGACGGAGGGCGGTTGTGGTGGCCCATCAGGTCACCCCTCCCAGCCCGCCATGGCTGGTAGGGGCTGCCCTTTCCTGAGCTCTGCAGCTTCCCTAGCCACTGAGAGCATCCTGCTCCTCTCCAGGGCTATGAAAGCAACCATAACTACAGCTGCTGTCATAAATCGTCTGGAGACCAAAACACAGATTGCTCCTGTGAAATCTCATCCCTCACCTGCAGCCACACTGAGAGCTACCTCCTCGGGAGGCACGGAGAGTGGAGGAGATGGATGGGGAGAAGGGCTGGAGCGTAACATCGCCCCAGGAAGACATCACATTAATGCGAGAGATGTGACAGGAGGACACCAAGAGGCAGAAGAGCATGCGGGAGCAGGAGGCTTGGGAACATTTTGCTGCAAGAACATCCTGACAGCTTGAAATTAATGGAGGCAGAGGCGGGCACAAGAGGGTCTGGCAGCACAGCAGCCCTGACAGGCACGCTCACCACAATGGGAAGCAAGGGACCTGAAGCCCACCTTGCTCAGCTGAGCAGCTTTCATTCCCAGCCTCTGGTTGCTCCATGTAGGGAAAGGAGGACACTTTCCAGCCTTCCCTTTTCTCTCCAACAGCTTGAACAAGGCCAGGACATACCTCAGACAGCTTGAAAGCAGAGAGCAACAGGGGACATCCAAAAGCCTCTCCTTGCACTCTGCAAACCACAAAGCCCCACCACCTTCACCAAGCTATGGCATAGTCCAATCTCAGCCCCTGCATGGATACATTGGTGGGAAGAGCTCTTTAATTCAGACCTTGGTGGTGTTTCTAGTGATGCTGAAGCAATGCTTTCTGTTTGGGCTGTGACACAGAGGGGCAAGCCAAGAGCCAGCATTCCCAGGGAACATTTGGCCATACAGAAGTCAGAATAGCTGCTCACTTACTCCTTTTTCTCTGGGGGCATTGCAAGCCGCCATCAACAGCCTTCAGATGATGGTGGTCCAGGCTCTCCTTTCAACATGCACTTAGGAACCATCACTGGTTTTAAAAGTAAGGGATGGGAAGGCTCCTCTGGGGAGTAACATTAAGTGTGAGATTTCCCTGAGTAAGCAACAGAAGATGAAATGAATAGACATCGATCTTCTCCTAAAGGACTTTGTGCACATGATGCTGCTAAATTCCCCATCTGGGAAGCACAGAGGATAATCTATAAAATCATTGTATTTGACAATGTGTCCACTTCCAACACATAAGGCAACAACTGGATGGTTATTTGATTAATGTGCTAGAAAATATTGAGTATCTCTCTGTGTGGAGACTCTCATTTGCAGGAATTATTGCCAAGGAGGTTAAGAGGATGTGTCTGCATGACTTTGGAATGTGAAATAAGGCTCAGCTCTAAAAAGAGCCTAAGTCAGGAGATGTCACAGGGTGTATACCATTGAAACAGGCAGGGCTGTGCAAGGGCAGGATTTACAGTCCCTGGTGGGATGCTGTTAGCCAGGATGGAAAGCAGCCAGGACAGCAAGGTAAACATCCCTGGGACAGCAAGAAGTACCAGGAGATCTTTAGTAACTCATTAATATGAACCATTAGCACAAACACCTTGGGTCAAGCCACAGTATTCTTGACACATCTTGATATACACAAATCCTCATCTCATTAGCTATGCATGCAGGTCCCTGCAGCATGAAGTTCAAAGCACATGGTGCCAGTCTGACTCTGCCCCAGAGCTCTGCACTGGGTTGGGGTTTCAACATGAAACTATAGATAGGACCTACTCACTCTGTCAGAAGATCTCCTTGAGAAGTCCTACTGCAGAAATGCTGACTAGGTAAGATGTCAATGTTTGAGGCAAACCAGAGGGGATTAGATAAGGCTATGTATAGTGGGGAGCTGTCTTTGCCCAGCTCGCTGGAAGGGGGATATTTAACAGAGCAATCTGACAATGTTAGCAGGCAAGGCGAAGAAGCCAGCAAGAGAAGTCCTGATGTACAGGGTCACCCTGATGTTCCATTGCACATCATGGAACCCAGAGTGGGACAACCTGAGCCATTCTGGAGCAAAGGATTATGCTGTCACATAGCACTGACAAAGATGGCAGGTGCTGAAGGGGAGAATCATTAGACCCCAAAGCAGAATCACTAAACTCACCAAAGAGATGCTGACTGCTATTAATTTCAACAGGAAATTCTGGCAATTTAGGGATATATCCAGAGCGTGACCAAGATAGACAGGTTACACATTGGGCTTAAACTCATGCCCATGAAAGAAGACTACATGCTCCTAAAGGGATTACAGAGTGTGGGAACAGGTTTTGGAGCTTCCAGCTGCAGCCACTGGTGATGGTCACAGTTTGTTCTAGAAGCCAGGTCAGAACTGAAGGTGCCTCTAAGGTCAGAGTAGACATTAGTACCAATTACCTAAGCTGATGTCAACAGGATACACAAACTGTCAGGATAGAGTTTCAAGCAGATCATTGATGTGCAAGTTGCTGATACATGAGTTACAGAAGAACGAGTGATAGTACAGAAGCTGCAGAAAAGCCAGTGTGGGCCCGTGTCCAGGAACTGGCTGTGTCATTCATAAGGACCTTGGAAGAGCAGCTGTGCAAGAGCTGTCCCGTTTTGTGTAGCAAGCACACAGGGAACAGCCCAACAGATTCACTCACTCCTAGAACAGTTGGCTGTAAAGTATCACAGACAGAAGCCCTATCCAGAACTCAGATTTTTTTTCTCTTTTGTCTTTAAGCTGGCCTGTGGGATAACCAGATGATACTAGTTATCACCATCATATCATTAAAATATGGTTCTCTGAAGTGCTATTTGCTACATGACCTATGTATTTCTTCAGCCAAGCCTGAAGCCATCCAAGCAAGTCACTTGATAATCCTGTGCTTCAGTTCCTATATTCATGCAGTGGCTGTGATCCTTATTTCTCCCAGAGATTTGAAAGGGAACAGTCCCTACTTGCTTTGAACTCTTGATGTGGAAGATGTTAGTGACACGGCCATAAGGAGGGTGAGGGAAGAGAGCAGAGAGAGCTTGAAGTGGTAGTGGAAGCATCACTTATTTGTATGAGTATCAACTTACTCTGTTTCATCTGATTTGGTTCCTATTTGATGGAAGATGTGCACTTCTCTACCTTCTCTTCCTTGCCAAAGGTCCTTTATGCCATTAGGGAACCAAAAGACCTCAGAAAACAGAGCTGGAAGCAACTGTTAGCACCCAGCTATCCCCCTGCCTCTGGGCAGAGCCAGTCCCACCAAGATGTTCCTGACCAGTAGGTGTTTGCCCAACTTGTTTTTGAAAGCTTCATGTAGAGATGTTTTTCTGGATGATCCTCCCCTATATTTCAACTCTTGACCCCTAGGAAGCCCTTCATAATGTCCAGCCAGACTGAGAAGGTATGACATGCTTGGGAGGAGAGTGGGAAGAAGCCTTTGGCACTGCCTCCTGGCTTGTGTCCCTCCTCACATAAGTAGGCAGGGGCTGGGACCCATCCAGGAGACCTAGAGTCCCTCTGCAAGCCCCTGTCCCTGCCATGAAGCATATGAAGGACCTCTGCTCCATTCCTGCAAGAACCATGGCCAGAAACATCTACTCTGCTACAGAAGGTCACAGGGAGCAGGGAAAAGGTCCACTGAGGAAGACACCATGCAAGAAGTGGCGGTACCCTGAGGTGGAGGCAAGGATCCCAGTCCAAAACCCCATGTGCCCCCTTCCATGCCCATCTCGCTGGGACTGCAAAGGACTCTGCTTGGGAGCTCAGGGGCTTTGCCTGCTCAGGGAGCTCAGGGGCTTTGCCTGGCTGGCTGCTGGTGGTGCAGTTTGTTCACATCACAACAGGTCTTTGTAAAGGATAAGGGAGGAAATATCAATGCAGAAAGGCATTTTCCCTTTCTGCATTCTCCATGTAATCTTGGCTAATTAGTAAATTGGCTCATGTGTCAATTAGAACTATTGAAAATGCTTTAGCAGCTGACACATGATAATTAAAGGGACACAGCCAAGACTAAAGCCATCTTTTTTACAGTCTTTACTTGTATTAGAAAACTTTAAAGTGCTACCAGTAAAATATTTATAGTGACAGCCGGTAAAAAAAAAAAAATCCAAATTAAAAAAAAATAAAATTGCCTGTTATCCTTCCTCCATCCTTGATGACAAAACTAAAGGGGTCACTTTGTCTTTGTGGTCATCTTTGCTTTTCAATTTGTGCTTATTTCCTGCACAGCTGCCCAGTCCTCGCTTCCCACTGCCACCCAGCCCAGCAAGGAGACATGAAATGCTGTCAGCTTCACATGACAATGTTTCACACCTACTTTGTACTGGTGCAAATCACTTTAACAGCAATGAGAAATCAGAGCTGCTGAACTGCAGGCAGGTGAGCCCATTCAGCACTGTCAAGCCTTGCAAAAAAAAAATAAAAAAAAAATCTATAAGTACCTGGTACATTATTCAGGGCAACTCAAGAGATGCGGTATATCCACATATCAGCCATGGGAATCAGCACTGGAGCTAGTAAATGGCAGATGTCTCACATTCAACTCAGAAGCCCTGAAGAGCTGGAAAAGGCATGGTAGGGAAACACCAAAAAAATGCTCCAGGAGCTTCCTTAATGCTGTCAGCCCTGCCAGACAAGCACATTTCCAAAGCACTCTATATTTCACTTTGTTCCAACATGATAAAATGCTCTAATCTGCAGGGTTCTTCAAGGACAGATGCCACGATTTGGCTTGAAGAATTTCTGCAAACAGGGGAAAACCAGTTTGTTAAACCCACTTTCTCTCAGCTGAGTCCACGCCGCTGATCAGCCGAGTTGAGATATTTGAGTTGTACAAAGCCCAGCTTCACAGGCTTTTTTTCTTTATTCAGTTTAAGAAAGCTATATTTTTTCTACTAAACATTTTCAGATTCAGCTATAATCTTTAAGTTCCTCTTGAAAAAAAAAAAAAGTAATCGAGGCTGATCTGTGCACCACCTTCCAGACTGTTGGCTCCAAATACCGAAGCTGTGTGTACAGACACAAACAGACCCATGCCTGGCCTGCTGCAGGTCAGCTTTTTCTTGCTGACCCTATGAGACTTGATGCTTCAGGGCCAGGGGAGAGCAGACAAAGTCTCGACAGCCTATGGAGCTATTTGTTGAGGTCTGTACAACAAGCACTTGTCTTGCACAAGTAGTAATTCAACTTGGCAGCCCATGAAACCAGACAGTTCTGGTGAGTATCAGCCTGGTGTAGGTGCAAAGCAGTGCCAAGGCCCTGGGCATGGACATTTCTGTTTTCCCTACCTTGGGCAGGTTCCCAGGGGAACAGCTGCACTGAGAAGATGCTGTGCCCTTTTTCTCTCAGAAAGGAATATGGAAAGGAGCAAAGCCTCAGCCACAACGTCACTGTGGTCACACAGTAGAAAATGTAAGAAAAAGTAGAGGGTGAGGAAAGGAGGAAGATAATTTATTCCCTACTAAAGGTCTTTGAATTTTTCTTCTTCTAGCTTAGTCTAACACACTGCAACAGAAGCCTATGATGTCAAAACCAACCATGGATGTTGATGGCCCAAAGTACTGAAGTACTGGAGATGCTTTTCCTTGCTGTAGAAAATGGCTCCAAAACATGACAGAGCGCAGGAGTGGGAGTGCCCTCCACAGGAGAGGGTAGTTTGGACTTAAAGTCCCTTGAGAAATCCTGAACTAAAGCTGGCATTCAGCTGGAAGCAACCTCCGTGCCATCACAGTGCTTCCAAATCACACCTGCAAGACACTCATCACTGGCTGGTATTAGCAGCCCAACACTTCAAGCTGTCGCCCCTGGTTTTAGACTTTTCACTGAAGGCATGGAGATTTGGAAGCTATATTTAGATGTCTTCTCTATTCTTCAGCAACAGGGTTGCCATGGAGATGCTGGCGAGGATGAGAAGGTGGGGACAGAGGGGGAGAGGAAGTTGAAGAATGAGAAGTGCCAGATTCAAAACAACCCTCACCAGCCCAGGAAGGCTTTAAATTCCTCCCAGGGCAAAAATTTCTGAACCTTGTTACCCAAAATGAGCCCCCAGCACTGCCCGATGGTGCGCCATGCATCACTCAGTGCTTTGTCACAACAGGTTTCAAGAGACCCAGGCAGACAGTCTTTGGGCACTGCTCCTTTGGGAGAAGGTGCCCCCATTGACCTGAACTTGCTGCCCTAGAGCATACACTGAGCACGGATCCCTGTCTCAGCTCATCACTCCTGTGAGTGCTGATAACCTGCACCCTCAAGTCAACCATCCCTGGACAAACAGAGGACAACCCATGTCCTCTTTTCTGGGCCAGCTCTGGAGGGCTCCGTGACACCTCCTGCTGGCTACAGCTCAGTTGAGCTCTAGGCAGCTTCTTTGATCTCTCTTCAAAATGCGGTTCTCTGAACTTCCAAAAAATTTGTAAAAGCCTTCTGATGAGGGGTGCCCAAACCCAACCCTGTAGTGCTGCATGGTATCCCAGCTGGGACTTGCTAGCCCGAGTGCCAAAAGCAGCCCTCTGGGAGCTCCACCCAAGTCCTGCTGCTGTCATGCTGCTTCACAAGCTCAAATTGACTCTGTCCTCAGCCAGCTCCTGGCATAGCTGGGGTGGCTTCATCTCTGCTGCCAACAGTGGAGGCAGACAGGGAGCCACAGCTGGGGACAAAACTGCCCAAGGCTCCCCAGCAGTGTGGGCAGAGGCATGCTGGCACACTTAGGACAAGCCACCCAGGACAGGAGGGGAGGTTGATGGCCACAGAGACTTCAACTAATCCTACTGCCAGAGTAGCCAGGCTGTGGTGGGAGTGAAAATGGACTACAGGCGGGGATTACAGGTCCTCGATCTCACCCATGCCACATCCACATCCCCCAGTCTGGCATCAGCCACAGGCACAACCCAAATGTGCAGCTGCAAGCAGAGATTTGCACCTACTCTCAACAACACTGGTGGCAACATAGACAACATAGGTGGAGACCAAAGGCTCTCCTTAATGTGGCTGTTCCCCAGATTCACTGTCCTACACTTCCTGCACTGACAATGAAATCTGGCTTTCCAAGAAAGGTCAGAATAGTCCCCTCACTGGCACAGGAGCCAGTATGTCAATCCCCCATGCCTGCCTTGACTTCCTTCTTAGCTCCTGCATGTGACAGCATCTCCAGTTTTCAGTGCTCAAAGCACATCCAAGACAGTGGGGGAGTGAAGCCAACTTTCCCCATCACAAACCTTTCTGGACACCAGCCTCAGGAATCCCCCTTTCCCCTGCCTCACCATGTATCTGCACAGCCAGAGCTTTCAGCTCAGCAGGGCGATGTCCAGCCCGGCCACTGGAGCTGTGCTATGTTCAACGGAGCAGCAAGGCAGCGATCTGTGGGAAACTAATGAGCTGCAAACAACGCTGTGCAGCTGCCAGCCTGAAATGAGCCCGCTCTGTACGCCACAGATACAATTATTATAGATGAACAAAAGGAGACGGGCTCCGGCCACAGGCTTCTTGCGACCAAGATAAGGGAGAGGACAGCCAATTGCCAGAGCAGCATCAAAGTTGCACATCCAACCATTCACACAGAGCCAAGATATGGCATCTTTATCCGAGGCCCTGTGCATTTGACTGGACTTGCTGTTCTCTTCTGTAGCACTGAAAATAGGGTTGAGGATCCTATTACACCATTTCATTTCACTCCTTGGGGTTGTTTTAATTCTATTTTTTATTCATAAACTGAGCAAAAATCATGCCATTGGTCAGATTTATAGCAAAGAAGAGTGTTTCAGAAGGGTAAAATCTAGAGGCAGGGCAACCTTTACACCTTGCTCAATTCTGTTAAAGACCCAGCTTCAACCCTGTGTAGAGCTGGGCTGCTGGGCACCTCCTTGCCTCACCACAGCTGGTCCCCTCCCAGCACAGCAAGAGACAGGAACCAGTGTTGCATGCTAATGTGATTCCACCACACAGACCAAACACACCACAGCCTGTGAAGCCCTCGCCCACCCAAGCAGGTCTCCTTTAATCGACATAGTCCTCTATCATCTTACTGCTGTAATTTCCACCCTAATGCTTAGCCCCATCTCAACCTTCACATGTGAATCCCACTTTGTGGGAAGCGCTTCTGGCAAAGCCTGTTGGCCGAACCACATCACAGGTGGCTTGAACTCCTCCCGAGGTCCCTGGCTGACAGATAGGAGCCTCCTCCTGCCCTCTCTATCATATAGCAGGAGTCAGCACCAAGGCCCTTCACTGATTCTAAAAGCTGAGCCCAGCATGCGCCTCAACTCATGTTCCCCTTCTTGCTCTGTAAGCCCTCCTGTTATAACTCCCTCAACATCTACAATCTCAATAAATTATGTGCTGTCTTCTCCCTTCCAAGCTTTGATAGCACCACTGAACAACTGTTTGACTTGACCTGTCCTGACAAAGCCCAGCCATGTTCCTGATGTGCTTCGGCATATATCCTATCAAACTCCCACTGAACGTTGCGTTAGCCGGCTGGTCTCACACATTTTCTCCATTTGGTTAGAACTGCAATGTGATAACAAAAAATGACCATTCTCCAAGCCCTGGTCTTCCACCCAGTTTGGTGGCGGTGCAGCACCCTTCACCCAGCATCAGTCAACATGTCCTCAGGAGCATAGTAACACCACGAAACTGCTCTGAAGGCTAAAATCTCATGCAGACCTCTACAACAAATCACTTGTGGTTTCAGAGGACGGGCTGTTGTTCAATGAGCTCCCCCTTTGCCCTCCTAGCCCTCTCATTGCAAAAACGTAACTCCCTGATTCCATCAAGAGTTTTTCCCACTATGGGACCTGGAAGACTTTTTAGGACTTGAAATCCCAAGCCAAAGAGCTTCTGAAGAAAAATTAAAAGGTGTGCTTGACTTTTTTTGAACCGATTTTGATTTTTTCTGAAAGGAGGTCCCATCCCAGCTCTCTGCCCAGCTAGAACATAATTGGGTTGCAATGCCATTGGTGCTTGAGCACCACTCCCTCCCCACTCCAGCCTCCACTTTCTTCCAGCTTGCTTCACATGTGCCCTGCAGTGAGTGTCAGCGCTCTTACAAGGAAACTGCTATATGCCGGGGAGACTGTCAGGAGTGGGAGCTTTCTGCTCTGTCTGTCTGTTTACTGGGCTGTCTGTCTGTGTTTATCAGTGGCTTATTCTATTTTTCAGATGCTGTCCCCAGCTCTGCTCCCTGCCATCAAGCTCCCCCCTGCTTCCTTAGCCATTCCAGAAAGGCATTGGACTAAAATGTATGCTGAGAAATAAACTCTCTCTAAATGCTCAAAGCCCCCCAAGCTGATGGTGCTGATCACCCACAAACTGGATCTGAATGTACGCCCTGTTGGTCTGAGGTTCTCCCCTGGCCTCACACCCGTGGGTAGGCTGCACTTATCTTTGCTCTCCAGAAGCAGAGCTGAAGCAGAGAGGATATCAAAGACTTGCCTGGCCTTATAGGCAGCAATCAGTTGGAGCAGCCGGGAATGAAGCACACAAGCAAGAGACCCCCCAGTCACTCCCCGGGCACCTACCCAGCCTCCCCACTGCCCAAGAACACCCCTTGCATCTGGGGCTGCTTCCAGAGCAGCTCGGTGCCGGCTCCATGCTGCAGCACAGCAGCCTATTTCTGTCCCGTGACCCATCTGCTGCAGCATTGCTGGTGCACAGAGGCTGCAAGAGCGCAACAAGAAGAGCTCTGGGCCCTCCAGGTCCCTACCCCACGCATGCCCTCCTGCATCTGCTAGCACCACCAAGTAGGAGCTCACCAGTTTTGCCCCTTGAATCCAGAGCCAGGGCCTGAGCATGAGTCAGAGGAAGACATTCAGGGCTTTCTGAAGTAGTCTGAAAAGCTCACTTCCCTTCCACTTGAGCTGTGCAAGACTCACAATCATGACACCAGACAAGGAGAAATGAGGCTGCCTGAGCAAAACATCACTTACCCTACTGTCAAAGCAAGACTGAAAGCGAGTTGTGTGTCCTACAACTGTAGAGGAGAGCCTGTGAACCCCTGCAAACCACAGGCACTGACTTTTTCATGGTCCTGAAGTTGAGAAGGGTCTGCAGAGCCAGCCTTGAAGCTGGAAATAACTCCTTGTGGAGGACTTAGAGATGGTCTACAGCATAGATAGCCTGCAGCTGCAGAAGCTGGCTTTTAGTCAGGCACACTCGCCTACAGAGAACCAGGTCACGTCCCATTTCCAGCAATTAGAAATAATCCTGGGTTGGTTTTGTGTTGTTGTGGGTTTTTTTTTTTAAATGTTTATTTACCAGTTGGTGCCTCCTGCAGAGGCAGACATTCGGAAATCTGTGACTGTGGAAAAAGGAGGAAAAAAAAAAGCTTCTAATGATATTGCCATCTCTTTAAAAAGCAATGATAGTAACAGTTCCTACTAGCCCTTGGAGCTTCACATATGACTCTGCTCTGACAGAGTGTGACTGTACAGCATGGCAGCATTGGGTTCTATTTTAATTTTAGTCCAACTGCTCCAGATCAAATTTTCACAGCCTCCAAAGAAAGAGATGGCTTTTATTAGAGACAAGAGTTATTAGTTTACAGTCAAGCTGGACTCTTTCCTTCTCATGCCTCCGCACAAATAATAACAGTTTTGCAGGCTAAACGAGGCTCTCCTGGCCATCTGTGAGACCTGCTGAAGACTGAAAGATTGCCCAGGTGTAATTCAGGATAAAATCTGGGGTTTGGAGCATTTAGCATGCTGCAATTCAGTCCTGAGAGAGAGGGGAGGACAGAGAGAGAGCCAAGAAATCCTGATAGAATTGAGGGACACTATAATATCTTTTTTTTTTTGTCTTCCAGTGCCAGCAAATCTGATTTGAAATGACCAAGAGGGAACATGTGGGGTGGGTTTTGGTTCTCTTTTTGTTGTGTTTTTTTTTCTTTGTTGGTTTTTTGTTTGTTTTGGTTTTGTTGTTGGTTTTTTTTTTTACAGCAAGTGTAGATTTCAGATCCTTCAGTGCCTTGTATTCTTCAAACAGGGAGACGGGCTCAAATCCAGTCCTTCCAAAAATGGATCTAGGCAAGACTGCACCCACGACTGGATTCATGCTGAGCATCTATGACACCATCTAGCTCCATTTCCTTCTTATGGGGGCTATGTACTTATATGTGGCATCGCTTTCCCCAAAATATTCATGGCTAGGAGTGCAGTGCTGTTTTTCAGCTGCGCTCAGATGAGTTTCTTCCTACCCCTCCAGGTGTTAAGGTTTGCTCAAGTCAATAGGAATTTGTTATCTTTAATCTAATCTGAAGAGACCCCCTTTCTTTGGAGCCCCTGGCATTCTGCAGAACTGTGCCACAACCCAAAAGCTTGCTTGGCCATTAAGACCAGCTCTGCATGCCGCATCTCCCCCATGCCCAGCTCTAGCAACACCGGAGGCTGCCAAGAGTAGCCTGGCCTGCAAGAGCTTTCCTGAACAGGACGTGTCTTTTGGCTGGTGGTGGTTCCTGGCAGGCCTCCATCAAGACGAGATGTAAGGCACATCCTGGTCCCATCCTGCCCCGCTTATGCAACCACCGACAGCTAAAAATACAGCCTTAGCCCCTGCAGCCCTGGCCAGGCAAGATGCAGATTTAATGAGGCTTCCATGGCAACGGGCTTCATTCAGCAGGGACCGGGATGCAGGGGACAGAGATGCTCGGTGAGGGGAGAGAGATGCTCGGTGAGGGGAGAGGTGCTCCTCGGTCAGGGGAGAGCTGCACACAGCTAAAAGCTTGCGGCAGTGAGGTTTGAGGTTTTCTCCTTGCTGGTATTAATAAAATTGCTGAGCATTTGGTTCAGTTAGCTGCAGCCAACGAGGCAAGCCACATAGTATTTTACATAGACAAACCTGGACCTATTTTGGTCATAAGGATAAATATTTACTAGTCAGCCTTAAACAAACTCAATCACCCACAGGCAGAAATGTTAAAATAGGGATAAATCAGAGAGCCTGTGTCAGTTTACCAATACTATTAACAACCTTCAGTAAAAAAGGGGCTCCTGCCAGAGTTCACAAAATACAGTGGTAGAACTGGCCGATACAGAGCCAGGAGACCTGAGGACAGCTAAGGTTGTGGAGGAAGTGACATGGGTTTATGTTTCATGGCTTATGTCCTCTGTGCCAGTGCAGGGGAAGGGGGAGGAAAACACACAGGAAAAACCCCCTCTGTTGATGAAAAATCAGGGATAAAAAGATGTTGTAAGCTTGGCTCTCAAAGAAGAATAAAACTGAGACTATTATCGCCTGTCCTCCATGCTGATCCTCCTACACTGCATGTAGGAGTAAGGATACATGCCAGCCAAAAATCCCACTTTGTGCATAGCTTTAAGTATTAGATTAGCAAGGGCTGTCCTGTGGCTGACGGGTGTTTAGGGATCCACGGATTATTTCTGCAAAATGTGGAAAATACCTCAGAAAAGCTAGCCTGTTACTAGTTGGTTAAATTTGCTATTCAGAGAGTGACACCTTTGCTAGAAAATGCTCACAGCGTCACAGATCAAAGCCTCTGCTTCCGTTATAAAAGTACAGTATTTCTCCAAAATGTAGATTTTTTTTTTCAGGGATTTCTTCTTCTTTGCTTCACAGAGTAACACACCACCTTGTACTGGGACACTACATCATATCAAAGGACTAAAAAGCATAAAAGCAACTCAAAGCCTAAAGGTAAATATTAACATTTTCACTTCAGTTATGAGAAACTGAGGCATGGAAGAGTACCACAGGAAAGGGGAATGCCCAGCCTCTGCCCACATCTATGTGTTTGGCACTAGGAACTTATAAATCAAGGCCCTCGGAATTGCAGCTTGTTATTGAAAAGTCTGGCAAAAATCAGGCACCTCTAAAATAAAAGACCCCTAAAATCAAGCACCTCAGCCAGGTGCCCAAACCTGGTTTGAACCCCATGTATCTGAATGTTAAAACCAAAAGTCACCGTTTCCCACTTCTTTTGGCTCAGGTCCTTGTATTCAAGCATCCTTCAATTCAGAGCAATCTGCCCAGTACCCATCTGTCCAGAACGAGCCATTCCTGTTGACCTGAAAAGTCATCACTTGGAGGCACCAAACCCTTATATAGGCTGATTTTGTATACATTAGCTCCCTTCAGTTAGATCTCTCCTGCTAGACCAGGTTCATGTCCTGTTACAAGCCTACTGAGACACAACATCAAGCATTTTGCAAACTACGATAGAAAACCTCTGCCCCACAGAAAGTACCTGCTGCTAGGATGAAATGTGGCGTGTGTTGAACTACACACAGCACCAAAACTGATGCTACAAATTAAGGTGCCAAAGCCACCAGGGAAATTTAGGGACCACATAGAAAACTGGCCACTGCTGCTTGCCAACGCAGCAATGTCTCCAAGTGCTGCAGCAGCCTTGGTCCTAACCACCTGTGGTCATCAAATTGGAAAGAAAATGCTGCCTGTTCAGGCATCCTGCTTCCTTCCTTTCTCGTTCTCATACCACAAGGCTGCTTGGTTGTAGCCTCACCATCAATTTCTCCCCCAGCTACACACAGAGGGGTTGACAGGATCCTCCTGCCTCCGTGGCACTGGGGCTCACACTGATTCAGTAAAGTCAGTCTCTGGAGCATGCTCTGGTGTGTGTGCCATCTCCTCTTTGGAAAGGTGATGGATGTCCTGCGCTTGGGTCACAACAACCCCATGCAACACTACAGGCTTAGGGAAGAGAGGCTTGGAAAGCTGCCTGGTGGAAAAGGACCTGGGGGTGTTGGTTGACAGCCCACTGAATACGAGCCAGCAGTGTGCCCAGGTGGCCAAGAAGGCCAACAGCATCGTGGCTTGTATCAGAAACAGTGTGGCCAGCAGGACTAGGATTGAGTAGTAGTACAGAGACTGTCTCTCTGTACTCAGCAGTGGTGAGGCCACACCTCGAATACTGGGTTCAGTTTTGGGCCCCTCACTACAAGGACATTGAGGTGCTAGAGCGTGTCCAAAGAAGGGCAACAAAGACAGTGAAGGGTCTAGAGAACAAATCTTATGAGGAGTGGCAGAGGGAACTGGGGTTGTTTAGCTTGGAGAAAAGGATGCTCAGGGGGGACCTTATCACTCTCTACAACTCCCTGAAAGAAGGTCATAGTGAAGTGGGGGGCTGGGTCTGTTTTCCCAAGTAAGAAGTGATAGGACGAGAAGAAATGGCCTCAAGTCACGCCAGGGGCAGTTTAGGTTGGATGTTAGGAAAAATTTCTTCAATTAAGAAAATTCACCTCCCTGGAGGTATTTAAAGGGCATGTAGATATGGTGCTTAGGGACATGGTTGAATAATGGACTTGGCAGTGCTAGGTTAACAATTGGACTTGATCTTAAGGGTCTTTCCAACCTAAAAGATTCTGTACAGGTTAGTTAGATCTGCCTTCTCAGGAAACTGCAGTCTGAACCACAGTGGTCACATGTAAGCAAATTTTTTTGTCCTTTCCCCTCAAGAGCTCTATTAAAAATAACTTCTGACATGATATAGGCCTGAGCAGTCATTTTGCATTGTACAGCGATGCAATTCTAAACCCAAACTCATTATCCCACTGAGTTCTGAAATAAATGACGAGACAACAAAGCTCTTATGCCCTTCTCCATGACGATGGTGAGAGGGAGGAGCTAGTGCAGCATCACCTTGATCAGAGGAGGTGCCTGGGCTGCAGGAGCACAGCAGTAATGGGGAACAGGAAAGTCAGCCATATCCACACCTTCACTTAGATGAAGGCCAAGTTTGGTTTAAAACTACAGTACAATCCAGTATCATTCTCCATAGCATGGGGTTAAATTATGAATGGCACATAGTGACAACATAGGCCTCTTCCATTTCAAGCTCCTTAGCTTAACCTAGATCTCCTAATCAGAGGAATCACAGCACTGGAGATACCACTGTGTGGTCCTTGCTCTGCCTCTGTCCATATCCTCCTTTGCAATTCCAAGAAAGTAATTATTTCCCACTTGTAAAATGGGACAAGCACTCCTCTGCCTCTGAAGCACATCATAAGCATGAATGCATTAATATTTCAAGACGCTTCAATATTATAGGGGAGAGAATGCTTGAAATGCATAAACAAATAGAAGCAAGGTTTTTAAGGAGAGGTAATATGCTTTATGAGCTCAGCTAATATTGCTGTATGAGCTTCTGAGCATGAGGGATTTGTGCCCAAAAATGTACTCTGTTTCAAGTTTGGGATTTCTGTTTAAGCCTGTGAAAAGGTTTGCATTGCCTCAAATTGCCTTTTCCTGGGAACTCACACCAATCAGCTGCGCTCATATTTCTTCTCCCTAGAGACTTTACCACTCTCATATCCTTAGGCCATCACAGTTTGCAACAACATAAATAGCTAATTAACTTTTTACTTAAAAGTAAGAAAGCAATCAAGCCAGCATCCTCATCAGCTTCTGGAAACTCTTCAGCTCTCCACCACAGCTCTGGCTTCAGATAACCTATGATGTAACATAAGATATTTTCTGCGACAATATATTCCACCATTGTTGCACCATATTTGTAGCTCTGGTCACAGGGAAGGCAGCACACAGAGAGATAATTTGCCCTATATATAATCACCTGCCTTGCTACACGAGATCCATACAACCTAGTGAAACAAACACTAATTTATAGGAAACGGCAAGACGCAGAACTTAATAATAATTGGCCAAATCTTTAAGAAGGTTCTTGAACATCTGTTCAGTCCTCACCAGGACTGAGGAGAGCCTGCCTGAGAAAAGCTCCTGTAAAAACTGACCTCAGTCTCACAGCTTTTAAGACATATGAAGGTGCTCCTGGTCTCTTTAAAAGAGCAAGAGCCCAGGTGAGTTCACCAAGGATATTGGAAAAGCAGAGTATGTTTGGAGATGAGCAGTCATGCTGCAGGAACTGGAACCATGTAAGCCACCAGAGAGACTCCCTTGCAGAGCCCAGGGCCCTACCCTGGACAACAGGAGCAGAGGAGATGCCCCAGCGGGGGCAACACAGAGCACCATATCTTCTGCCTGCCCTCCTCCAGCCACGCTGCTGAGCACTGTCACTCCCAGACAGACTGGAAATCTTGCTTTACTACATATACAAAATAAGATAACGGCTTTTTTTTGTCCACAAGTAACTTTCACAGGTTTTGCACGTGGGTTGTTATCACACCTCACAACGAGGCTGAGAGCTCTGGCAGGTTTCCACCTCACCAGGCAGCTCAGCCACCTAGCCTCATACATCCTCCACGCTTTTTTGTGTTCTCTCCCTTCCCGGGATTTTTCCTTAGGGATGCTCTTAGCAGGGCAGTTTTCCTGGACGTTGGCCCCATTTTCCTTCTCTTCCCACCCTTCCTGGGTCCACTCCCAGTAAGATCCTATGCAATGCTCTCTGGGATGCCTGTAAGGGGGATGAAGCTGTCAAGGTGGGACAAGCTTGGTTTCCATGAACCTTCTTTCTCTGCTGGCAGGAGGGTGTGCAGCAGCATGACACTGAAGCAGGGACACATGGCATGTAACCTGAATGAAGGCTGGGGTCGGCTCGGTTCCTTAGTCCATTCAGGAGCCCTGCTGCGTCCTCAGCGTTCACAAACCAAAAAGTCAGCAGATCTGTCAAGAATGATACAACCTAGCCACAGACTTTCAGACCTCTGCTTGTTATCAATTATGAGGCTTGCTGGCAGAGCTTACATGCTTGCTGTGAATAGGAAGGCCACAGCCATTTCTCGCAATCTGGTCTTTTACAGGATCCCTCGCATCCTGATGTCTCACACACTTTCATGCATCTACCCTTGCAGCATGCCAATGAGATGGGAACTAAAGGAAGAAGTAAGGCAGGAGCTCTGGCTCCCATCCACAGTGCCCAGCAGGCACCACAGAGCTCCTGGTCACCAGCTCCTGGGAGGGGAGAAGACCCTCCCTTGGACAAAGGTTGCTGTAGATGGCAGATAGGGATGGAAAAGGATGCCTTCACTCGATCAACCAAAGATATTTCGGTGGCCCAAGCTCCCACCCCATAAGGCAGAAGCATGTGTAGCTCCCCATGGCTGCTCAGGGAGGACTCAGAGTCCCACTCTAACTCAGGACCACCAGAGTTAGAGCTGGACTTACTGAACAGGCATGTGTTTAAATGTGGCAGCTAAGAACTAGGCTGCTTTCTTCTTGTCTGGAGCACTCAAAGCTGGGCCCAAGGCTTGCAGAATGTGCTCTGGTTTTGAACCGCTTGGAAGCGCATCTCTACCACTTTACTGCTCTTTAAGCAGTAGTAATATGTGGGCAAGGAGGAGTCAAGCTTTGCTTTCTATTTGGCTTGAATTTCAAGAACTCATAAGACAAGAGTACACAGAAGTGGTTTTTTTGTTGTTATTCTATTACACGAATAGGCACACAATCTGGTGTGCTGGCTGCAAAGGGAAGTCTGTAGTAGATTACACCCTCCTTGCAGGATGTTGTTGCATTTGGGTCAGGCAACAGGAGAGGAAAGAGGGATAATAAAATACTTGCTTGCTGCTATTTTTTTTTTTCCTCTCCATACTCTGGAATTTAAAAGAAAGGGCTAGAGATGAAGCTTCTGTTAAAGCATGCTTAACAAGGGACACCGGTCTGCACCTCACATGTAAGTGATTATCTCATCTTGAGTCCTGATCATCTCTGGAGAAGAGCCTGCCAGAAGTACTAAAGGTGACAGATTTGTAGTGTATGCCTTGGATAAAAGCCTATCATCTTCTGCATAAGGTAGCTAAGAGACAATGCCTAAACTGAGCCTCATCTTACTACCCAAAATAAATAGGCAGGAGAGCCCTGTTAGCTATTGTTTTGTGAAAGGGAAGGAAAAATAACCTCTATGATGGAAGTAGCAGAAATATCAAAGACTAAAGCAGCAACAGCAGAAAATCTACAAGCTGAGTGAGAGATGGGATTTGGTCCGTGCACATACCTGGCTCTCACCATGTTCTCTGGTCTCAGCCAGCTCAATCCTGGGGCTAGGTACCAAGGGAGGGTTTGCTTTTGAGTTTTGTTTTCCCATATAACTGCTCAGCTTAAAAGGGGCACCATATACAAAAATTGTCAAAAGGAAAATCATTAGCTTGAAGCCCTAAAGAAGACACTCCTGAGGGCTTGGAGCCATTCCCGTATTACTGCTAGCATGCCATGCTCTCTTCCCACCCCATATTAGAAACCTACCCCCTGCTTTAACATCATTTGCGGAGGAAGCTGAGCACGAACTCCTGAAAGAGAACTTGTTTTTTAGGCTCCATGGGAAGAAAAAATACCTCACATAAATGTAGTGAATTTGGGTCCACTCCTACACACACTCAAGAGCTTGCCATTCTCCCCAAGTGTAATTTCTGTTTGTTGCAAGATGGATCTGCAGTCTCTTTTCTCCTAAGCCACGACAAAACAGGCTGCAAGGCTGAGTTTATTGCTTTGTCTAGTATCTTCTCATTTGGCTCTAATCCCCTCCAATATATATGCAATATTTCAAATGCTCTTGCAGAGATGGGACTCTTCAGAAGACCTGACGTTTTTATAGTCCTGGCAAGCCATCCATTCCTATTTAATTTAGTTCTTGACACAAATAAATATTATACACTGAGATTTACATATGGGTAGACTGGCCAATATTTTCAGGCTTGCCATGCCGAGGGCTGCATCTGTACTGCAATCCCTGCTATAACTATAGGTGGGCGTCAAGCTACTCATCTTGGCTATCACCAGCTAGATTGGGAGCTGCTAGCAACACAGCCACGGCAGCGCAGAGCTCCTCACAGGCTAAAAGCTACCTGCAAACCTGAGGAAAACCTAATTGACCATATTTCTCTCCAAGCTACTGCAACTGCTTTAAACTCTCAGGTCTCCTTCTACAAGCTGCAGTCACAGTACAGACATGTCCAGAATTAAAGGCAAAAAATAGAGGTTTTCTCATTTTTGCACGCCAACCACCCCTCAAGATGCTGCATAGACAAGGCTCCCATTTCCTCTTCCCGTTTATAGTCTCATTACCTCTGCTTGAGAGTTTTGGCTGGAGCTCCTCCAGACTGCTCACTCCAGTAGACAAAATCCTTGCCAGCTCTGGATGGAGGATGTCCTTGATGTCAGGACCTACCTGGTGCCTACACCACCATGGCTGCCTCTGTTACCACTGTAGCAGAGGAAGGAAGGGTGGAGCAGGCAGCACTTACTTCTCCCCAGCTGGCACCAGTTAAGGCAAGCCCTGCCCACTCCTACCTGGGCTACGGGGCGAGAATCAGCCTTCAGAGAAGTGGTGGGAGAGTCTGTTCAGCCTCTCCTCACCACAAAGAGCTGTGCTTCAACTCCTAGTGGGTGCTGTCTGAGTCAGTATTTTCATTTCCTACCTGGATATAAAATGGTTTCTTTACAGAGCTCTGCTGTGGTCCCAAGTGCAGAGCTCCATGGCTACAGGCTGGACTTGACTTTCCTTGCTAGCAGCACTGCAATGGAAAGGGGCAAAAGCAAAGGGAAGGGGAGGTTCAGGAGGCTCATGGCTACATGGAAGCTGGGTCTTTGATTTTCTAGGAAAATTGCTAGACTAGCTTTGAGAAAAACAAGGGAATAGAGCTCAAAGCTGTGAAAGCAGAGGTCTAATCAACACACTGCCTTCTTCACCCATCCTGTGCCCCCATCAGTCAGGCCCAGGGCTCTAGATGTAATCCCAAAACCCTACCAATGTGATTCAGAGCTGCCCTTCTCCCACAGCTCCTGGGGAGCCCCCTTCAAGCAGCAGCCTTGCATGGGATGCCAGGCACTGCCGTGCCTGCATATTATCAAACAGTTCCTTGCTTTGTGACCTATACTGGGGACAACAATGTAGTGGAGGGTAACCAAATGATGAATACTTATTTCATAATTGCATGCTGATTTTTTTTACCCTGGTGTGGGTGAATGTACTGAATGAAGCTGAAACTGCATCTAGGGAGGAACAACCACAGGCACCAGCACATGCTAGGGCTGCCTGGCTACAAAGCCGCTTGGCTGAAGAAGATCTGGGGGGTCCTAGTGGTCATGAAGTTGACCATGAGCCAGCAATGTGCCCCTACGGCAAAGGGCAATGATATCCTGTGCTGCATTAGGAGGTGTATTGCAAGTTGAAGGAGGTGATCCTTCCCTTCTACTCAGCACTGCTGAGTAGAAGCACTTGGAGTGCTGGGGCCAGTTCTGGGCTCCCCAGAACAAGAAAGATATGGACATAGAATCTCTCACATCAGAAGGGATCCATAAGGATCATCAAGCCGAACTCCCTGCTCCTTCCAGGACATAATGGAGAGAATCCAACAAGGATGATTATGGGACTGGAGTATCTCTCCTATGTGGAAAGGCTAAGAGAGCTGGGACTGTTCAGCCTGGAGAAGGCTCAGAGAGATCTTATCAATGTATATATAAATACCTGATGGGAGGGTGCAAAGAGGACCAAGCCAAGCTCTTTTCAGTGGTGCCCAGTGTCCGGATCAGATGCAATGGGCACCGACTGAAACACAGGAGGTTGCCTTTGAACATCAGCAAACACTTTTTTACTGTGATGGTGACCGAGCACTGGCACAGGTTGCCCAGAGAGGTTGTGGGGTCTCCGTCCTTGGAGATAGTCAAAAGCCATCTGGACAAGTTCCTGGGAAACTGGCTCTATGTGGCCCTGCTTGAGCAGGGAGATTGGACCAGATGACCTCCAGAGGTCCCTTCCAACCTCAGCCACTCTGTAATTCTGTGAATAAGCAGGATGCTAAAATGTCTCTAGTAATGAGCAATGTGACATTCCTCCCTCCAATGGAATAACCATTCCCTGAAGAGCACAACAAACCAGACATGGCCCAGCAATGGTGGCATCTGCTGAAAATACCGTGAAAAAACTATTACAGGCAGAGTACGTGCAAGCAGATGCTGTGTCTGGGACTCGTGCAATGGCCTGTAAGGGTCAAGCTGATGACAGCAATAATGTCTCTGGCTGCAAGCTCGGTTGCTCTGGCCTGTGTGTGTTTCATCAACACATCAGTACCTACCTCCTTCAGTCCTGAAAATGCTTGCTATCCCACTGCATAAACACAGAGAATGGTCTCCCTTCTGCTCACCTGATTCAATGACATGTCCACAGGGGAAAGAGGATTGGTGACCCCTGTTCTGAGACAGATTAAACCACTGGCTGGACTTCCACGAGCAGATTAAGGGAAATTACTGCCTATCCCTCTGTTCTAAAAGGAAAATATACAGCCTGCTTGTTATAAAGGCTGAAAACTGTTGAGAGAAAAGTCAAACCTTGCACTCCTGGGATCTTAAACTAGAATGGCCAATGCAGAGCAGTAAAAGGATGCTAAATATTTCAGCGACTGAAAGAACACAAAGGCCAAGTTATTAAAAATCCATATGGCAGACAGTGGCTCTTAGACTGTGGTCTATGGGGCACTGGTGGCCTGCAGAGCATCCCTACGTGGTCACCAAACTGCCTGTTGTTGCAATGGCAAAGCATCTGTCACTTTTTAAACAGTGACCTGCCCCGCTCTTTCTACTCTCGTCCAAGATTCACAGAGTTTCCCGAGACTATTTTGACTAGCGAGGCTAAAAGAGAGCCTGGGCCTCTCTGTCTGCACTGGGCTCTTCTGATGACTGATTTGAAATACGTAAAGGGAGCCACAGAAAATGCCACACAGAGGACTACAGACCATGGAAGGAGCACTGCAAGTCATCGATCAAAGGGTCTGTAAAGAAAGTAAGCAAGCAGTATAAGCGTCATGTTGAGCAAGGTGCTCTAACCAGGCAGCTGTGCCCACTGCTCTGAGAAGATTTTCACCTCATACTCTTCCTGTGATGCTTGCTAATATTTCCTTTTTGGATAGTTAGCCCTGGCATTATATTTACCTCAGGGAAGGAATGGAGTCAAGTTGGGAGGCTGGAAGAGGAGAGGAAGATGATGGGGAAGCTAAAAATGTCAAGAGGATCAGCTCAAGGAAATCCCCAGTTGCCATCGTGGTGGATGATTTTCCAAAGTAAAAGAAGATAAATTCCCCAAACCCTTTCATTTTCAGCTCACTTTCAAGAGCTGCATTACATGGTTATCTTGAATAAATGCATCTCTGATAAAAAAACCTGACCTGAAATCTTGTAAGAACAAGGTCTCTTATGATTCTTTAACTTCAGGGCCAGAAAATCCACATGAGCAGCCTTCATCTATTCAGGGTCTGCAAGTGCCTTCTAGCCCTTCATTAAGCAACGTGACTAACGCTCGTCACGTGTGCTTTGTTATCACTCCCATCCTCCCCGCAGGCTCTGGATGCAGAAGGCTCTGGATGCTGCACAGTTTTGTCTTGGTAGGTCTTAGTTGTTGTCCTTTTCCGAGGTCCTTGCTGCTCTGCGGTCCTGCCAGCCTCAGCAAGCCACCCTGCATTTCAAGAGAGACGGGGCAATGTCTGGGCAGGTACCTTGTTGTGGAAAGTCACTCCACTGCCTGGCAGAGTAAATGCCACAACACCTTGGCATTTACAGTTCAAGCCTGGGGAGAATTAACCACGAGCATCACAATAATGCATTATTGATCCTGAGCATGGGATTAGAGTGGGAGATGCCTCTTGCTGGGAGAGAGGACACCTATGCCTAACAAACCAGAAGGCATTCCAGAACGCTGTGCAAACACCTCACATGTCTGAACACAACCGACAGTGGGTTAATCTCACCTCGTGCATCAAAACAGGCCAGCTCAATGCTAATTAATAATTGAATCTCCTTCCTGATTCATGTAGTTTTAAATCGGGCATATGAATGAAGCCAGAGTTGTTAAGAAGGGCATCTGTCCATGGGAAGCACGTAAAGGGTTTTGTTTCTTTCTTCTCCGTGTGGGCAAACAACATTGTGAAAATCCCAGCTACTTTGATTTGGTGACCGGAGGCACTAGGTGACCTTATCGCTCAACCAATCTTCGCAGTGGCTTGGTCTCCCTCCCGCTGTGTGCTAGGGCTGGCACAGCAATGCCACTGGCATGCACAGTGAGTCAGCAGCCCCGCGACTCCCCTATAACGGAAATGCTCCCACCGCCTTGCTGCTCGCAGCTTTGCAACTAAGATGGGGCACCCCAGCTTTGACCAAAAAAAGTCGCCTTACAAGGAGGCAGGTCCTCTAGTGCAGCCAACACGTCAGTCAAAGTTGCTCTCTCTGGGCCAGGGTATATGTAAAGAGCTGGTCCCCACCTCAGACAGCCTGCAGGACCCCTCCCCAGTCGCCAGAGAGATGAGCCAACTCTCCTCCTTCTTGCAGGGCCCACAGGGTTCTCGAGGAGATGGTGGCATGGTCACACAATATTTCTGAGAACTTGAAATTGGTCAGGGAACGAATGATGCTTTTTGAGTTTCTCAGCCAATGCTCCTGGGAGTAAAATGTTATTATAGCAAGGAAAAAAAAATGCTCTCTGAACTTCTATTGCTAGCATCTGAACTGAACCCTACTCCTGAGATTTCAAAGGAGCTTCTTTAGCTTTTTAGCTTTTCACTGCTTTTTGCATTTCCACGCCCGGACAGTGAAAAGGCTAAGCAGACTAACGCTGTTTTCACACTGTGCAGATCATGTTCAGCATCATCCTGGCAATGCCAGGCCTCTTGAAGTGAAGTTCCAGCCTCAGCCTCTCTAAAGAGGCCTGAACTCGTTCAAACAGCTCCAATGCTATGCTTTTAATCAAACCCTTTGAGATCACCTTTAGGGCTGGCTGCCTTTGTTCTGCTGTCAGGAGCGTGTCCCACACCTTTATGCTGCTCTAACTTCAGCCATAGTCAGTGGCTCTTTCCAGCCTGAGCAGCATTACCCAGTAAGCACCAAACCCAACACTTCTGAATTTGTTTTGTATGGTCCCAGCTAGCCCTGCAATAATGAGGCCTCCACTGCATTTCCAACACAGCTCAGCCATTGTGCCTCACTGGTCCTCTAATGAGGATATTTCTGAGAGAAGGTGGGCTGAACTCTGCCCCATTATTGATGGTGGTGGTGTGGCTTTTTGTCTACCTCTCCTGACATCTCCTACGAGGTCTGGATGCTCCAAAATAAGTTAACCCCCTTGATGTACTTCTGTTGCTTCACCTCCTCTCTAGGCTGACAACCAGACAGTGTGCTTTACTGGCCACTCACCTTCTCACCAATGGAGATGTCACCAGGAAAGCACACTCCTTTGTATCTGGCACAGGAGATGCTGAGAGACTTGTAGCATTGATTCAAGGAAATATTCACCACAGAATTACGCATAATACTTCCCAGTAGTTTGTACTCATTCTTATTGACTTTGTCTACGTAAGAAATTGTAGTGGTTTAATTAAAATGGGGTTGAAATTTGATAGGCTTTAGCTGGTGCAAACTGCAGTAAAGACACTAAGTAGACCCCTAGCTTACTTGTATGCTTAAAGAAACAATATAATTAGTTAAAAAATTGTTCCCTGGTGTACAAACAAGCTACAAGGGTAATCTAGTATTAACATCCAGATTTACAAAATACAGTAACCTGTTTAAGGGCTGTCTGTACTAGATCCAACTGTTGATCAACCTTTTAAACTTAAACAGCAGTGTATTATGATCACTATGAGCAGAAATGGTTACATAAACCATAAAAATATTAAAACATTCGTATCAGTCTTTAAATACGGTGATTATAGTTTTGAAATTCATACTGGCCTCAGAATTTGACTCTGCATTTCCATCTTCTGCTGTAAATTCAGTCCTGAAATCAAATCATTCCATGGCAGGGAGTTTAATTTGATCTTGTGACTTTCTCCAGTATTTGCTACTACACTAACACATTACATTCTGGACAACATATTAAGCTGTGATATAACATCAGGGTCACACAGACATGAGTAAGGAGCAATATGAGAGCCAGCGAGTATCCTGATCCTTTGCTGCTGCCCATGCTTTGAGTTATTCATATTCTGCAAGGGCAGAAAGATGATACAGATTTCTGCTTAGAAGCCTGAACCGTGGGGTGATACTCAGGCGCCAAAGGTTAGTTTTAGTCCAGCACAGAGGTGCTTGCTGAGAAATCACCCAGAAAACTCCAACCCGGAGGGCTGGGGTGGAAAAGAAAGAGAGATGCACCTGGTGTTCAAGCACAAGCACCCCAGCGGGCTGCACGTACGAACCTTTGGCAGCTCATAAAAAGCAGTCACCTACGCACACGCCTACTCATCCCTGTGGTGCAGGCTTCCAGACAAGAGGCAGTGCTTCTCTATAGTACAAATGATAGGTGTGGAGATAGATGCAGCAATGCATGCTAACAGAGTGTACCAACACTGATACCTACATGCTTAAACATCATCCTCACCAGGAGACATGGGATCTCCTGCCTGCCCACACTGTTTCCTCCAGGAGAAGATGTGCTGGTGTGCCAGCCTGCAGTGCCTTTGGCAGCAACATCACCCACCAGTGGGTGAAGGATGAGGATCGGCCTGGGGCAGAGGGTGCACTTGAGTCAGAATGTTTTCCTTCCTCCTTGTTCCTGCCCAGGAGGCCAGGGTGAAGAGGAAAGTAAGGGAGGAGGAGGCAAAAGGACCCTGGGTCCATCAAAGCAGGCGGCCTCCAAAGGCTTGGCCTTGGATACAGTGGTGGGAAACTTGGATATGGAGAAAACCATCCATTTGGCCTAAGGTCTGAGGATTGAAATGAGCATCAGGAAAAAAAATGAAGGCGTCTGTAAGGACTTTATGGTATAGACCATGCTGCACTTACACACAGATGGTCAAGCTGAAAAACAACAGCTTGGTACCACCGTACAGATGGGCCTCCACTGCTGCTCCACCCTTCTTGGAGTGAAGGAAAGGGACAGGTCTGAGCCACAGAAAAGAAACTATACCTCACAAAGGGAACAGCATTCAATTCCCACAAACAGAAAAAGAAAGAGAGAGAAGAGGAAGCCTTGTCCCTTGTGTCTACATTGGACAAGAGTTTGGGCAAAGCTGGGTTATTAATAACTTCAAGAAAAGGCTCTCAGAGGGCTCTTTCCACCAACTTTCATCTGGGATACCTGCCCAGGAGCAGGCAGGACTCATGCAGATTCTTATTCCCTCCTATTGTAATTTATTTAGGACTCCTCTTTGAACAATCTATCCTCAGCCATCCAGAGAGTAGAGCACTCACAGAGATAACCACCATACATTTTCCAGGTGCAGAGCCAAACCTGCTGGAAACCCAAAGAGATTGCAGATCTCATGTTTTGAGTCCTTATTTCAGAGCAAGGATGCTCAGATCTGGATCTAGGGTGGCTAGAAATATAAGGCTGTTGGTCTCTGGGTTGTTTTTGCTGGACCAGCATTTGACATTGAGTCACTGCAGAGTGAAGCAGCCTCAGCTTGTGTGGCACTGGATACACCGACTGCTGGAGATCTGGGCCAGGCACTGAAGGACAGACCTGAGAGCGCTCTCTGGAGGCATTTGGCACCTGAAAGACTGAGAAAAAAATCTCTTAACAAGCTTCTTGCTATCTTCTCCCTCCTGGACATTTTTGGCTCTCATGAATGTGAAATAAGCCTTTTCTATAAAGATGCAGATGACGCAGCTGGCAAAATCCTTCCTTGAACACGGTCAGGGAAAACTAAGGAAAGGAAAAGAAAAGCCATTTCTGCGGTATTGCATCGCCCACCATGCAGGGCCTGGAGCAAGCTGCCCCACCTCCCTGTGCTCCAGGCTGGTTGGCTGATGAGACCTGCTCTGAAGGAGCAGCCTCAGCAGAGCCTTCCAAAACCAGCTCTCCTCCGGGACCTCAGCAAGGACCTCCATCCTCTCCTTCATCAGGGAGCTGCTTTTCAGCTGAGGCTCTTGTCCCTGATCTTCACCGCTGACATTACACACCACTGAACCCTCCGGGTTAGTGAGCTTGTTCTGCCTCCTGGGCATCAGAGAGCAGGACACTAAAACACATATGGACACACGTGCTTTCTGCTGCATCCTCCCACATGCCCTGCCAGATGACCACCCACAGCGCTAAGGCTGTTCTTGCAGCTTAGGCTTGGCATTATTCCTCCCTGGCTTCCAAAGGCAATGTCCAGTCTGGGAGGGGGTGAACCAAACAGGTCAACATAGCATCCCAAGGTGCCTTCAGGAAGACAGGACATTTATAAAACATAACTGTGTGGAGGATTGCACATCATCACCCTAGCTGCTGCTTGCTCCCACCCAGGTAAACAAAGAAGCCAAGAGTGCACAGCCATTTCATTTTATTAATTAAAGTGACTGGCATTTATACAGCACCAAAGCACTTTGCAAATCTTAATTAAGCTTCGCAGCAGCCCTGCGAGGTGAAACGTGTTCCCATTTACAAACAGCAAAAATGAGACACACTGAAGTAAGCAACCTGCCAGTGTGCTCAGGAGCTCAGTGGAAAAAACGGGAAAGAATCCAAGATCCTGCCGTCTCCCCACCCCTTTCCCTGGCCTCTGCTCCCCACGCTGTATGCTACCCTGCAGCTCTAACCCTGGCCGGACACCACGGGGGATTGCTCAAGCAGCCACACGCAGGTGGGAGTAACACCAGCACAAAAAGCTGAAATGTTCTCCCATGCCTAAGAGATGCCTCGGGGATCTATAAAAATTTTATTATTTTTCATATATTGGAACAGGTAGAGAATCTACAGCCAAGGCTTCAGTACGCCTCCAAAGTTCATTTCACACTGCCCAGGGCCAGTGATTTTTATTGCGCTGGAGAAGACTAATACTGGGTGTCTGGGTAGAGTTATTCCTGCTGAGAAATGGCCCCAGCAGCCAGGGAAGAAGCAGGGAGACCCAGTCCTCACCACCCCACACGTGCTCCCCATGGCCACACCAGGGCAACACCAGACCCAGGGGCTGTCTGCAGTGGCCCTGCCCAGTCACCAAAGCCACCTCCAGCCATCAGCATGGAGGGACAGATGGCAAGGGGGTGGCTGAGGTGCAGAGAGGCATACGGGAAAGGGGGAAGCCCAACACTTGTAACAGCATTGGGTGGAGGGTCTTGTTGGTTCAGGAGGAGGAGGAGTGGAGAACGGGCAGCTTGACGCTCTACAGCTATGGCAGGGATCTGTTTCCATCTCTCTTTGGGTGGGACCTCGTGCTGTGAGAGCAGTGCTCTGGAAGCAAACGCCTGCCCAAGGGAAACAAGCCTGACAGATATTTTGCACAAATAATTGAATTATTTTTAGATGCTCAACACATCCACTTGCAAGACAGCCAGCCACGCAGAGACGGGCAGATCTCATAGCCCCCTACTAATCCACTGAAACAGCTAATCTCCTTAACCCTTGTAGCTCATAAATAACGGCAGGCACATGATTTCCTTTGAAAAAGCATTGCACATCATTACTTCTACCCCAGACACCATGCCCGAAGGAAGGAGACCTGCAGCAGGGCTTTTTTTGGTCTGTTTTTTATGTTATTGAAGGGAAAGGCGGGTCCACATAGGATGCCAGCAGACAGGGGCCAGGACCAACCAAGTGGGGAAGCGCTCCTACAGCAGAGACACCTTTCCTTCCTTCCCTCCTTTGCTGTTTCTTGTGGCTTCACATGTGCACAGACATGATTCATCCCTGCCAAAGTGAACCAGGGTGATCAGAAGCCATCCCAAAAGCATGATAGCCGCACTGAGGGCGGAAAGGTTATTTGTGCAAGTGTCTCTAAGAGCCCCAAGCACAAAAGCCAAAGGCTTGGTTTGACTGAGCATGGAAAAGAAATCCCTGCAGTCACCTTCTGTTTTTCTTTGACTTTTCATTTCTTTCGGTACAACAATCTGAAGCATCTTATTTTGAAAGACAGCTCTGTCTCAGTGCTCTGTGTGTACGGTTTATGCTCAGTTCTGCCCTCACCCTCATTCCCAAAGGCTGTATCGTCACCCTTTTGTCTACAATGCACACTTTAAACAGCAGGTCTGTGATATCTTATCGGTTGAAGCAAACCTGTGAGATAAACAGTGTATGGAAAAAAGATCCCTAAATACATGCATATACACACTCACACAAAGCTCAGGGGAGACTGAGGCTGTATCTTGGGCTTTCTTTTCTCCACACAGCCAGGATGCAAAGATAATATCCTGATACTTGAGTGCTGCTGAGGAAACATCCCAACAAACCTGGCTGTATTTCAACCAGCTCTATCAGCAAATCTGCAAGATTCCTGGAATTAGAACAAATAGGATCACACAACATATTCACAGTAGCAAACAGATGTTGCTGCATCCAGAAGACATGCAGGAATTGCCCAGCCATGGATGTATCAGTTCTGATGCTACATGCTTTGGAAAAACCTCTAAACTGCTGCAAAATGGAGAGAGTTGTGCTTTTCTGAAGCCCTCGTTACATAATACTTCCACATAATCACATACCTGGGTAAATTTCTAGCATTCACATGAGGGATCCACAAAGGGCTATGATTTATTTTAACAGCATGCCCCAACCTGAGCACGTCCCTGCCCTGCTGCTGGGAGAACCTGTGCCGAGTTCAGCCAACCCAGCCCTGCAGCGACCCAGCAAAACTAGTAATGAGCCCAGCCAGTGCAGAGGAGAAGGCCTGGCCCTTCCCAACATCTGGCCACAACACCGCAATCCTGCTTTATCAACAAACATCCACCAAAAAGCTTCAAAGTTATCCAAGTCCAAGCTCAGGCCAAGGTGCACTGAAGCGAATGCCAAAGTTAGTCCTGACTTCTGCAGAGACAGCACAAGTCCCATAGTTGGCAGTGGGTCTGCCACCACAAATCTAATTTATAGATTACTTTTCCAAATTCAGCAAGATTTTCAACATAATTACAGCAATGCAATGCTCAGTGTTCAGGTCTTGGAAGATCTTTACACGTTCTAGTATCCATGTACATCTACTGTGATCCCTGTTGCTGTGGAAAGCGTTCTTTTTGGACAGATTGTTTGCCAACAAGTGGTTTTACCTACTCGGGAAACCTAGACCTGAAGAAAACCCTCTGAGATACTGCACTGAAAAATTAAGCTGTTCCCTCTGAAATGGCTACAGATTGTTTTCTTTTTTCCTACCCTGGAGAAGAAAAAAAAAAAAGAAAAAAAGGACAACCACAAGACAGCACTGGCAGCTTTTTTTTCCAAAAGCTTTTCCATACTACTCAAAGAATCACCAAAATGGGCTAACAGTCAAATGAACTGCAGATTTTCCACCAGTTTGCAGAAGAGCACAGCGAAGCATCTGCTCTGTCCTTTCCATATCAGTTTTGTAAGACTAAGGCATCTAAGAAGATTTCAGCATGTTGAGTGTCACAGTAGTATCTCCCACCAGCAACAAAGTCAAAATTAATGTTAAATTAGCATTAATATTTAAAGTAAATTATTCTATTCCATGCTTCTCTGTTTGTGAGGAGATCAGGGTAATCTCTCTGAGGATTTCCAGTCAGCTTCCCTGCCAAGGCATCTGCTAGACGAGAACTGATACTTTCCAGCTTTGATCTTGTCCAATACTACAGTATCTGGAACATGGTTGAGATGTATGGTTTCTTCAAAGTTATCCTTGCTTGGGACTTCTGAGTGGGGAACGTGGTTGGATTACAGTTAAAAATTACAGATTCTGGAGCAAGGAAAAGTCCTTTTTCCTTTTTGTTCTTTCCAGCAACCCACTCTGTCTGGGGGTATCCCAATACTTGTCCTGCTCCCCTGCCTGACTGCACGCCCTGGCTCCCCACTCCTCTCCATTCTGTTCTGCCCAAGCTGATGTGACAAGAGCAAGGTTTCCATACCCACCACCCCGCTCCCTGCACAGGGCTAATTGCCGGGAGCCTGGGCTTCTTCCCACGCCTCCCACCGACCAGGGCACCACTGACACCTTCTGACCTTGCCTGCAGCCAAAGGAAATTGAAATGTAGAAGCTGTGACTCATGGTGAGAGCAAAATGCGATGCTGCCTGCAGCTCACTGCTTCTCCAGCCTTGATGCACGGCCGGAATCACTGGGGAACAACAAGCTAGACATTTCCCCGCCAGACCTTGCCTCTGTTATAACGAGGTGTTTTCTTTGTGAGACTGCAATGTTTCCCCACTGGAAATATTACTCCCACAGCGAGGGGGAATAGTGCTGGTGCACACCAGCCACTCTAGAAAGACTCTGGGGACGGGCTGGCAAAGGGACCTAGGCAAAATCGATACTTGGCTGAAGCCATGCAAAACCCCTTTAAGTATAACTGCTCAGCAGCATCCCTAAAAGCAAACCTCCCCTGCATGCTGGGTCCCCTCAGACGGTGCCTCCCACTCACACCCTTTCTCCCGAGCCAGCGTATAAGCTCAGGTGTCCAGAGAGGAATGTGCAAGGCTCAGAGTATCACCACATGCAGTAGTGGTATTAATTAAACCCTTCTCACATTGCACTGGGAATGCAAATCCACAGCAAGGCCAGCGAGATGCCTGCTGTCTTCACATCCCAGATGACCCCCATATAAAACCCCACGTCAAATCATCAAGGTTAAACAGCACCAGGCCACCAAAGGGTTGAAGCCAGAGAGGCTATTACAAAGGAGATATGAGGTGAGACACTGCCTTAATACATTGGAGGGTAAAAAAATCTCAGCGAGGCTTTTGCTGAAAATCTTAATAGGATCAGCCTTCGGAACGCACTTTCATCCAGAGGTCAGTGCCCATGTATCAGCTGGCAAAGGGGCCAGGTACTCTCCCTGCACCAGGCTGGCTATGAGGGGATGTCCCCTACAGCCCTGGGGAGCCCACAGCTCCGCCTCTCCTCAACCTGCTTTTTCTCAGCGGGATCCGGGTAGCTGCTCCCAGGCTTCTGGCTTTCCCTGCTCTGCAGGTTGGCTGGAGGCCCAGATCTTGCCTCCACACTGCCCAGCACAGTGTAGAGGGCACAGGTGAAGTTTCCTTCATTGCAATGACTGTTAAACAAGATCCAGCAAAGAAGCTCCACTCAAACTTCTTTGGCTCCCTCCTCATATCCATCCTTTACTTTATTCCCTGGAAATATGCCTTCAAGGATAATTTTGCTTATGCTGCTCAGCACTACCAACTCCAATAATGTGATTCCTTATTTGCATCTCCAAGGGATGTAAATTTGACCCAAAGAGCCCATGATCCACCCACAAAACTCCCCCCTGAGCCAGACACAAGAGGAGCAGAGGGAAGAAGAAAATGGCTGGGACAACCTTAGAGTAACAGGGAAAAATCCAGGAGAAGAACCATCATGAACGAAGGGAGCAGGAATAATCTGCAATGCTACCTTACAGATTCTTCAAGTAATGCTGAAAAATGCCATATTTCAAAAATGTCCCCTGAGCTGGGCATACCTCTGTGTGCTCTGTCCCTGGACCCCTGTTGCATTCACAATGAAACATGAACAAAAGCATGGAGAAGTGGCCTGTGGAGTTGGGATGCTGGAGTGTCACAGCTCATCACAGCGTGGAGGAAAAAAAAATCCCCAGAGCTCTGACAGCTCAGCTCTGCATGTCACATCAGTGTCCATTGAGGAAAGCGGGCACAGGAGATGTCTCAGTACAAAAAACACTCTACGTGAAAAAAGCCATGTCTGTGGCAGGGGGAGGAGCTCAAGGAGCCAGTGGAGACATTTCAGAGAGGAATGAAATGCTCAGTTTCAAGCTATCTACAAGATTATAGTTAAAAAGACCATATCTAGCTGTACAGCTTCCTACCGAGGACCAAAATTCCTTTTTCTTCACATTTTCCGCAGTGCTGATGGACAAGTATTATGCATATTTGTGTTGTGGTTAACACCCTTCCAGGAGGTGGGGAAACACTCAGGTTCGGAGCAGCAGGCTTGGGTCAATGCATACATCTGAACAGTGACATCAAATTTTTGTGACCCAAGCCTGACTTCCCAAGATAGAAGAGGGCACCCCATGGGCTCAGGTTCACACAGAGCTAGCTCCTGGCTAGGAGCCACCAATACGGTGAGAGGCATCAGCACCCCTCTTTTGCACAGAACAGCTGACAGCGGATGCTGACAGTGGATGCACCAATGCATGGCCCATGCAGGACCTGATGAGGGAACAAAGGGAGAAAAGTTGGGAGTATTCCTCACTTGCAGTTTGGGGACCAAATAGTTACTGATCCATTATAGCATCTCTCATCCTGCCTAAAGCTCCCAGTCTGACTGGTGCCATCAAAGCCGCCACACAATGTTGTCGTCTTTGAAGTTCAGGCATCCATTACCTCATCATGAGAACCAAGACAAGATGAATGTTTTCAGAACCGTTTCCAGGGCCTGGGTAATTCAGAGGGTTGCCATCAGATCTGAGGGACTTTCATCTTGAAGTTGCTAGTTCCTGCCCAGCCTCACTAGAAAGGCAGACTGATAGTCGATGGCCAAGTTGGGGTCCATCTCACATACAATAAACAACCATGACATCTCAGAAAAAAAGAGCAAACTTCAAAAAGGCAATAGACATGCTGAGCCTACCAAAGCTATATAGTTAAAAATAAACTAATGCTAGAAATGCTGTGTAAAGCAAACATTGCACCAAGAGTGACGTGTTAGAAGATACTCATGGAAGCAGTCCTGTATATAGCCACAGTGAAGTTTTGTGCACTTCCCTACGTCTCAGAGGGGCAGAAACAATTCTGAGATCTCTGCCTGATGTTTGCTGCTGAGGTAATGTCTCCTAGAAGTGCCTCCTGAGATCTTCAAAAGGCAGAGAGTGAAGGCATCCCAGGCACTCTTCCTCTTCATCTGCTGTTGTCACCACCAGCTGTGCCTGCTCTTCCAAGAGGAAAAGCCAGCTGGAATTCCTTACTTCCTTGAATGTGCTAGACAGGCCCTGTCCTTACCCTGCCTCCCACAACAGAATAGCAGACATCTGCCACACTGAGTAGGTGGCCTGTTTGGGCCACTTCGACATCCTGGCAGTGCCCAGCTCCAGCTGGTTTGGGCATGGTGCCTGCAGCACACCCAGCTGTGTTAGAGGTCTCTAAACAGTCTTTGCTTTCCCCTGGCCCTGGCTGGCATTCAGCTCCTATCTTGAAGCTTGAGGACTCCTTTAATCCTAATTTGTACAACTGGTGATGCTATTCTTATTCAGAGAAACTTCTAATTCATAGAAACGTTGCTCACAAATGGGAGCAAAACACCCTGTGCACTAGAGGAGAAGCTCTTCCCGAATATGGGGTCGCAGCAGAGCTCACCCTCCCTTCCTGCTACAGCCCTGTCTGTCATGACCCTGATGCCATTATCTGACAGACCATATCCATCTATTCCCTCCTCCCCATCCTTTTTCACTAACATCTTTCCTTGGACTATCTGCAGTCCCCAGGCAGATCCATAGACTGATCTAACTCATTTGATTTGAGAAAGAAAATCTCTTCTCCTCAACTTCTCTCCCAAAAGCCCCAGTGCTCTCTCCAGTCTCTCCCCAATTATCTCAGTGTCTCTTCAACTATCTGATGATTGATGTTGCACAATACTGAAGATTTAGCACCAAAAGGCTCCTCCAAGGAATGCCTAGCCCCATCACCTCACTCAGGTGACCACAGGAGAAAACAAGAAACTCTTGCTCCTTTCCTTGTAGGATCTCCAGGGAGTTGTTCACACATTGCTTTCTCACCTAGCAGCAACTCTTCACAGCTCAGAGGATTTTTGGAACAGATTAGTCATACCTGGTGCCTCAGGTACTCTGCCTGCATGCAGTTTTTTTGGGATGAAGGACATGGTTACGGGATGGCATCCCCATCTTAGTTTTCAGAAGACCTACACAGCTAGGTCCAGGCTTTGTCAGTAGCACAGCTAAACCAGAGTTGGCAATTCATCCACCTCCTCCAAGCTACTCCCAAAACCTTCATAGACACAGATGAGCACAGGTGAGACAGAGTAAGAGAAAAAGTGGGAGGAGGGAATAAGGAGAGGTGAGACCCAGGAGAATTTAGGGACTTTCTTCGTGCTGCTCCCTGAAGGGAGCATCACACTTGTCCAGGCTTACGTTACACTGAGATGCAAAACAGTGAAAAAGAAGCTGGGTGATGCTGGCTTGGCCTCACAGGCACCCACCTCTATGGAGTACTGCTGGCATAGGGACAAGCCCCTTTGATTCCACAAGCTGTTGACTCAGGTGTGAGCCATCATATATGGGTGGACAAGACCCCACAGCAAGGGGAGGCACTGGGAAAGGACACACCCTGCCAGCCCCTGTGAGGGTGGCTATGTGATGTACCAGCACCACCCCTGTGTGGGAAGTCACCAACAGCTCTGCAAACGCGCAGGGTACCACAGTGCCTCCTGTCACCCCTGCCATTTGCAGCTGGGGAGAAATACGCTGTGAACATCCAAATCCCAACCCAAGGTCTCCTGGGTCTGTAAAGGGACAAGTGCCAAGACAGACCATGTGACAGCAGAGGAGGGGATGTCCTGTTTGATAATCTCCCCCTTGATGCCCATCCAGGGAAGAGCATACCTCTCTCTTTGGTCCACCTTGAAACCAAGGGTCAGTAGGAAAACAGTGCGCCCTCAGACACACCAGGAGGTTTCCTAAGTAGCCAAATGATCTTCCAAAAATAGGATTAAGATGTCTGTGCCAGATTAGTAGTATATTTCAAAATATTATCTGGGTATAAAAAGGGATATTTTTAGCATGTAACAGACTTCACAGTTCTTTGGTAAATTTAGATAGCTTGACAAGCTTTAGGGAAGTCTTTCTTCCCACAGCCAGAGGGGTGACAAAGACAACTCGGATGCAATAGGAAGGCTTAGGGCTTATTTGCAGCAGCCAGTTAAGGTTGGATTAACATATACAAGACAGATGGATCTCCAAGAGTCTCATAATAGTGTGTATATTACAAACTATGATGAACAGTCGCCTTCTCATAGGCAGCGTGTGAAGTGAATAGTCCTTAGGCCTGAGGGTTTGGGCTCAGCAGCCAGTGCACCCACGCAGAAGCAGGAAAGCAGATGTCCTGGAAAGATCAGGAAAGGCCAGAAGAGAGGACAAGGAGGACTTAAAGAGACCCCCTTTTAACTGGCTAGGAAAGGAGGCAGAAATAAAGGTTGAAAAGAAGCATGGGCTGGCAGGACTCAGAGAAGGCGGCAGAGAGAGTCATGGACCATCTGTCCCAGAACCAAATCCACCTCTCTATGCTACCTAGAACTGGAAAGGCCTCAGCTGGAGCAGAGGTGCTGCAGGGTGCTGCACATCCAGAGAGACATGAACCAAATGGAAGAAGTCCACAGAAGAGCAAAGAGAACCACTGGAGGGTGAGTAGGGCCGGTTTATTTGAGGAAAAGTTAAAGGAACTGGGATTACTCTACGGAGGAGGAGAATATGGGAGGGGAAGTGCAACTTTCAGGCACAGCATTCAAAGATGGAAAAGGCTTATCCAGGAAAAATCAAGAGAAGAAAGGATCCAGGAAAGTGTATTTTCCATGTCACCGATAGACAGAATAACATGAGGCTGGAGTTGGAGCAAGGCCAACTTAGCTTAAAAAATTAGGAACCTCTTTCTAATGGGTTAGGATAGTGGAGTCCTATAACATTGCCTAGGGATATTGTAGATGCCTTTGCACTGGAGATCTTCAAGAATAGGCTGGAAAAACACACATCAGAAATTACATAGGTGCAAGTGGCTCTACCTTAGGCTGAGGTGATGTTCCGGGGTGCATCTTTTAGTTGGCCATGTTACACCCATGTTTCTCAGCTGAGCAAGCAATGACCATTGTGCTCAGCTGGTACAGCAAAAGAGAGATACTCCTCTCTTCAGTTGGATCACCTCTAGAATTTGGTAGACTGTTGGCCAGCCTTTTAATACTTCACAAACTGAGCTGCCTCTCCAGAGGGAATTCACGAAAAGCCATCTCCTTGCCTGCCCACCCTGCCCTTTAAGATAGGGCACTGCATTGACTGCAGTGCTGGGAGGCAGGCTGGCAGTGGGGAAGTGAAAATTCTCTTCCAAGTTAAAGCAGGCATTAATGGTGACTGCTGATGGTAAACTGCAACAGCAGAATAGTGGCATTCTCCTCTATAAATACCAGAGCCAACAGAGAATGAGCAACAAGGCTAATTTGAGAGCTGGCTAGTTGGGAGAAGAAAAAGCCCTTTGCTTACCTGGCTTGACCTCAAAAAGCTGGACCACTACCCTGTATGCACTGTGGTAGAGAAGCTGTCAATCACCTGCCCTGCCAAGGTATTGCCAAGGCCCCACTGTTCAAGTGAGACAGACTATGAATTAAGGATGTGAGAACTGGTTACACAGAGCTGAGATTCATGTCCATTTTTGTAGCATCACCAGTTTTAGAACATCATTAAGAATGTGACATTTTTTACATTTCCCCTCTATTTCTTTTCATTTTCTCTTGCCAACAAACTGCCAGATCCTGGCCAAAAATGCAGTCAGTGTGCTGAAATCTAATTTGAAAAGATAGTCTTGCTTCTAGCTGAATTACTATAAGAAGTATCCAAATTTCACAAGAGAGACAGGAATGTCCCTTCTAGGTATGGAGCATGAATGCAGGCTTCATAGTTCAGCGTTTTTCCACAGGGGAGAAGAAATGAGAGGAGCGCAGGGAGGAAGCACAGACCTCTGTGTGGGTCTCTCCTGTCCAAACTTGGGGGTGTCAGACTGCAAGGATATTGCATTATGGGTGCAGAGCCGTGTTCTGAAGGGTTCCTTAAGGTGGTAATTAAGGGACATGAAAGCCACAAAGATGAGATGGACGCCACATCAATACCTTTCAAGCTACAAGTTACAAAAGCTGGGCTTTCAGGCTAAGTATTTGAGTTTCTCTGCTAGAGTTACATTTTGCCTTTACTGCTCATTTGAACGATACCAGAGGAAGAAGTGACTGTCATTGCTAGAGGGGCCACAACCACTTCTGTCATCACATTGAGCTGGGGTTTATGCTCCCTTTAAAAGAGAGCAGGGAAGAACTCACAGAAGCAGAGATGGAGATTCTCACCTAACCTGCTGGACTTAGTGGGCTGCGGTGGGTGAGAAATGACATTCATTGAGAAATCCAAGGAAAGGATTTCATAGAGGCAGACCTCTCTATTATATATCCAACCTGGACTGCAGGCTAGAGGTTTTATGATTTACCAGCAACTGAGGACAGTACTCTAGCCTTACCCTAACAGCCGCTGTAGGGAAGTTGCTAGCTGTAGGGATCTCTGGACTTCACCTGGTTGACACAGGTCTGATGGGCCATGGCAAAAATAAAAGACACAAGACATTTTCTTCCCAGCCTAGAGGAATCCAGGTGACACACATCCCCTATCGTGTTCTTAGCAAGGAGTCTGAGAAAAAATCTCTGAAAGAAAATCGGAGGAGGATGTAGTTATGTATGCATGTGTTAAAGTTAGGAAGAGCAAGTGTTACACTGCAGCCTTGCATTTAAATGTGACAAAGTGGGAAGATCTGCATAGAGAACCCTGGTAGATTTACTGCCTAATAGCTTTTTTTTAAAAAAAAAACCCTATTTATAAGTATTTCAAATACTATTTACAGTGTTTTGGTGGGTATTACTTATTTACTACAGAGTCATACAGTGTGCTCTCTCTCTCAAGGCTGCTGGGAAGGACTGTTGACACCTCCGCTCAGAGCTCACATCCATGCGATGACCCAGAGGTCTGACTGCATTAACACTTTCTGAAGAGATATCCAGGGCCTGTGCTCCAGCTGTGGTGCAGGAGGAGAAGCACGGGGCAGCACTATGCATAATTCAGCATCCTGTCTCTCCCACCCCTCCTGCTGCCCAAGCTGGACCCTGCAGTGCTCTTGGAGACACAGCCTGCATCCTTCCAGGACACATGACCACTGATGCCACTGACTTTGCTCCAGTCCCCTCTCCATGCTGCAGGAAGTGCTAGTGTTGAAGGGCAGGAATCTCATGGGGGAAATCCTGGAGAGCCCCCTCAGCAGCACTGGTAGCCACCTCTTCTAGGCAACACAAATTTCGCCTGTGCCACTCTAACCTGTGTTTTTAAAATCCTCCAGTGACAGAGAGTACACAAGCCCCACAGTCTACTCGCTCTGGAGTTAAAACATCCCAAAGGAAGCAGGGGAAGAACAGGGATTTCATTCCTATTGCAACACTGTTACCACCTCTAATTAGATGCCACCATGTGCTGTGGCACTGGGGGCTACTGGAGCCAGCCCTGCTAGGCTGCAGGGAAATGTGCCACTCGCCAGCCTCACTGGTTATATGCACTGCTTTTGAGAAATGCAGAGAAAAAATTTTAAAAGGAAAATATCAGTAAGCCTAAAAGCAAGCAAAGCTTGGGCTTTGGGACTGTAGATTTTAGAAAAAGTAAAAATTGGCTAAAAAGACACAGCTAGCAGGTAACCCCCTGAAAGCCAGGCCACTGAGCATTGTGTCAGTGCCAGCCAGGACATTTCAGGGTAGGTTTTTCTTTTGTCAGATTTGTATCACTCCCAGATTGCTGAAGATCGACAAAGACACGCTGACCTGAGCCCTGTAGAAGCAGATGACCTGTTTTGCTCAGCTGCCCCAAGGCTGTAAGCCCAGCTCCATCTTGAAGCTGGGCTCTGCCTGCTGGTGGGTCTGTGGAGCAGCAGTGATCCCACCAAGGACTCTGCGCTCTGCTCACTGATGCCAGCCCACCTCCCGCTTCAGATTTACTGCTGTTTCTGGCAGTCAATAAAAGCCTGCAATGCACTAGGCAGGAAACCTCCCCTCTCCATCTCTCCCACCCTTCCAGCTAGAGAGATCCAGGAAGATTTATTACAGCAATAAAAACAAAAGAGACAGAAAGATCCGGGGGAGTCTCCAAGGCAGGCAATGCTTCAATAAAGCCCAAGCAGGCTCTTGGGGGGGATGCTGCTGTCCAGGAGAGACCACACCAAACAGCAGCAATTCATTCGCTGGAAGGGGAAATGTCAGCCCACACTCATGTGATACCCTGGCAGGAGGGCAGGAGAGATAATTCAAGCAGGAAGGAGTACTGGGCTCTGGGTTTTTAAAGCCCTTTGTCCCAAAAGTTCACCCACTCCTGTTCAGGCATTCCACCTGTGGCACAGCACTGTCTGCTCTCCCAGCGCATGGTGGCTCTGAGGGGCTGAACGGTTGCCACATCACCATGTGCCTTAGGCTGCTACAGGCAAAGATAATATAGAAACTCCTCTGTGGGAGCCTTTTACTCACCTGTGCTCCTGCTTGGCAGGAGGGACAGTCAATAGAGTCCAACTCCAGTTCCTCCTTCCCAGCTTCTGGGGTCCCTTAGTGAGGTCTTCAGGTAGATGGGACAAGATCAGGTCTCCCTGGATTGGGGCAGGCACCATACAGGGCTTGCAACTCCTTGCCTCCCTTCACAAAACCCTGTAGGTCCACATGCTCCCACACTGGGACCTATCTGCAGACAGCCAGAAATTCCCTGCAAAATGCACTCTACATACAGGTCTCCATCACCCTGAGCACCCAGATTGGCTCCTCATGGCCAGGCTAGCACCCACCAACCTTCTCCCTGGACAGATGCCACATATGGTATAATGCCACAGCAAGGGCTGTGCTTTTGCATCTAAGAAGAAGGGAGAGAAAATCTTTAAACCTGAGAAAGAAAGAAGGAAAGAGAAACTGCGTTCCTTCAGGAGGAAGAAGGAGGGAGGGTTTTCCAGCAAAGAAAAGCCCTGGAGACCCTGGAGGCTTTGCTCCTGTTCTTTCCCTCCACAGAGCTTCATGGCTTAACCTCACAAAACAGCCTCCTTGCCTTAGTCTCATCTGCAAAACAGAGTGTTAGATCTGTAAGGGATGCTGGAAGGTGCCACTGAAGAGCAAAGTTGCTCCTTTCACGCAGGCTGTAAGGTTGGCACCCTCCCTGCCCTGCTGCCTCCCAACCCAGAGTGAGGTATGGCACCGGGACTGGGATCCTTTAAGAGTCCTTTTACTGCTTGGGATTTTCACACCCACAGAAACAGATATTCCCCAAGGTTAGACACCAGCTACCCTGAAACTACTTTTAACTCAAGCCTGGATTTCCACACAGTAAGGCAACACACAAATCTCAGTTAAAAGCTGCTCTGTCCCCCAGATCTTGCCCCAGATGCCGATACACATTTACACCTGCATTTTCTGACAACACAGAAACACATAACCAACTTGCATCTCCTGAATGACTCTAGAAGAAGTGGGTCTAAGGTTCTACACTGAGGTTGTGTTGACCAGCACCCCTGTCCCATCTCAAAGATCTCAAGATACAACAGCAGCTTCACTCCAGGACCGCTGCATTTCAAGAGAACAAGAGGGAACAGACAGTAGTTTGGGAAGCGCAGCACTAAAATATAGTAACCCCTTCCAACACTGATTTACTCGGTACTGTTAACTAGACAAAAGCAAGTACCAAAAACCAGGTTGAGAATAAATAAAGGAGGAAGTGCTTTTCAGCCCTCATTTTCAATATGTAAATGTGCCTGTGCTCAAAGCTTACTGTGGTCTCAAACAATTGGTTAATTCTTTTCCCCATGCCAAGGTCTTCCGTTCACCTTTAAGAGAAAGAGATGGACGATTTAAAGTCCAGCATCCCAAAAGCAAATCTCTGCTCCCCACGCAAGAGGCAATAATTCAGCACGGCTATGCTGCCATCAGTCATGCTTCTCATCTTCCCAGTGCACCTTTCCTGTCACTCCCTGGCAGGGGGAAATGGATAGTAGAGATGCTCCCCGCTATGTCAGTTTTGGGGGTGGAAAAGATAGGAAAGGGGTGACCTTGCAAACACTGCCAGCAAGCCACATGTGTCTAGCTCAAAGATGGCTGTGGTCTCCTTCATGACTGCCTGGCTTTGCTAAGGAGGTGCTTTCAGTGTTAACAGGAGACATATTTAGCTCCTCAGAGTAGGGTTAGTGTTAGAGGAACTCTGTAATTTGTCAGGTTGTTTGCTGTTGCTAGGTTTTTTGGTTTGGAGTTCCCCTCCCTGCCCAACAGTTCCCATATAAAACAGGCTCAGTTTTCAAGTCAAAAGATTACTGTTTTTATTTATTTATTTACTTTCAACTGCCACTTCTGCAAGCCCAGTTTAGGATCTGAGTGTCAGACAAGGCCTTGTTTGCCTCCCCCAGTAAAAAAGGCCTTGTAACTATACAGGAAAGCCTGGTGCTAATAGACAATCCAGAAGGCATCCCAGTCTACTTTTCCATGGCTATCCTGTTTGTGGAAGACTGAGAATAGCTTACCCAGGCTGCCTGTACAAACAGAGGTGATTCACAGAGAGATCAGGCCTTGGATAACATTAAAGCTGAGGAACTGGAGGAGAAAGGGAAAAGACAATTATTTCTTTGAAGTCCTGTATCCATCATGTCCCCTGTGGCTCTGTGCATGGCACAGCTAAGGAAGTACAGCATGACATGCAGTCAACATTGTGTTGACAGCTCTCCCACAGCCACCCAGCTCACTTCTAGTGGGAAAAGCCTACAAGCATCGTATAAAAGCAAGCTACCAAGCATGGAGGAGCCAGGGCTCCATTCTCCACTGCTCTTCCAGCACCTCATGGGGACAGGGCAGACCTCTGGGGCTGTGCCCTCTCCAGTAGGGTGGAGCAGGACCCCTCTCTGCTTGCAAGAATTCATACCAAACCCTACAGGGATTTTCACAAGGCTTCAAGTTGCCACATTGGTCTTTGCTTACCGTGTCCAGCTGTCTATTTTAAAACAAGCACAAATGTGGTCCTTCAGCAAAGAAATGCTCCTATCGACCAAGCCTCCATCTGAAGAGAAGAGTATTCTTCTCCCTTTGCCTCTTTGAATAAGTCCATTAACTTTACTCCAGTTGTTAAGGGACATCTCATGCCTGTGGACGGGTTCAAGCTGGGCAGTATCTATACCAGGGCAGTATCTATACCAGAGAAATTTTCATTTTCTAATGAAAATTAGCTCAGATTTTAAAAATTATCTGTTTTAATTACACACAGTGAGATTTAGAACAGAGGCAGGAACATTTAGACAGTTGTTCAAACACTTCTTTCTATAAGAAATACAGTACTGAGATTGCTAAGCTGGCAATACCCTGAAAATAAATGTTAAAAGATTTTTTTCCTTCCATCTGGAAGAAGACATTCTTCTATGCTTAACATATAAACAAATACATTAGACCCAGGGGTGTAATGCAGCAGGTGATTTCACTTCATTCAGCCCAACGCCAAGTGATAGTTCTCTGCATTACAGCTGAAAGATGCTAAGCTGTGAGCTAATGTGTTGTTCAATTAATGCACTTGAGAAACCTACTTGGTCCCCAGAAGGAAGAGATGCTCAGTCCTGTGTGGACCATGGCACTGAAGATGCCCTGCCTTACATGGGTGTTGGATTCTGCATTCCCCTGATCTCAGCCCACACCATCGAATCTGTGTAAGGAACTGACCCTACCTGGAGCTCTGCTGAAGCCAGTGTCCTGCCATAATGGCATCCAATGCAGGACAGATGCCTTCAGCTTCATCCCTACCTGCAGCTAGGCAGGCCGCTAAGGCAGCTGTCTCTTCTAACTTGGTTCCAGTCTTCCTCAAAATCACTCTAACCCTTCTTAGCTGTCCCCTGCTGGGGCAGAGATGCTCAGTCCTGGGCCTTCCTGGAAGAGAGCGGTGCAAGAAGCAGTGACCAGGGACAAGAACCAGGGCAAGAGACTTCCCATGACAATGCAGCATTAGGAAAAGTAATGGCTGCTACATCACCCCCATTTGGCATGTGGAGAAACTGAGGCACAGAGCAGCGATGCAGCTTCCCCATGGCTGCACAGCAAACCAGAGGCAGCTCCAGGAGATGAAGCCATCTTCCCCTATGTGCTATAAAGCAATGGTTGGAAAAGGGAAGTCGCCAGGCAGGTCTACAGTAGCCACAGGCATGTTAGCAACAGATTTAAACAGATTTTCCTGTTTGCAGCTGCCTCAGCTGCCCTGTGAGCACACCAGCTCACCAAGTCTGGCCAGTTGAATCACCAAGACAGCCTTTATGCTAAACCAGGAAACTTGGTCCAGGACTGGACCAGGTGCCCCCTCATACACACTGTTTTGCCATAAGTACTGCTAGTAACTGAGCAGAGAGACACTTCCTAAATTATCCCCCTTAGAGCTGCATTGTACAAGGCTGTTAAGCATGGCCAAAATGGGAAGAGATGCTCAACTGTATCACAGTTGGGAAAAAAATCCCACCAGAAACCATATCTAATCCAATCCCAGCCTACTCGGTTATGGCAAATGGAGCCATAATAAAGGTGTGATTTCTCTTTTTGCCAGCAAAGGTGGATTTTGCCCCAGCATGTGCTGGGAGCACAGCACAACAGATCCATGTCAGGCTGAAATTCAAGCTGAGCCTGTGACCGGTGCTTGCAGCTAGCACTACCAAGGAGCTCCACTGTTGCCAAGAACTCAGGGGTGCTCCTGGGTGCCCCGGTACGATGGCACAGTCCCAGATGGCAGTTCCAAGTGGCATTTGTCAGTTCTTTGAGGACTGCAGACCTACCACAGCCTGTCTGCTCCCCCCCATCTTCTAGGTTTAGCAGGAGGAAGGACATGTGCTTCAGATAACATGCAAGAAAACTACAATCCAGCCACACTGGGAAGGGCTTGTCTGCCTGGGGACGCTCCAGAAAATTAAGCTGAATTAATTAGGAGTGGGAAGTTAAGGCATGAGAAAGCCCTGTGTGGATGCTCACGCTCTGAAGTAACAAGACCTCAGTTCAGTTTAGCTTAATCTCACTGTAAAGGCAATTAGGCTACAGTAACATCCCAGGAATGAGCTCATCCATACGAGGATTTAACAGACTTTAACTAACATCTGCAGGCAAACGCTCAGTCAATAGAGCTACAACTGGTCTGGCCTGGTTTTCACAGACTCAAGCCTGACTGTGCTCAGTGCACAGCCATCAGCCTAGACATCGGCGGCATCGTGCTCCAGTTTTGTTCCTTTTCCAAGTTTTCCACAGTTTCTGGGCATATCTTCATCTCTACACTAAGAACCAGATATTGCAACAACTACCAGAAACTTCACATCCATCACCACAGCAGAGGCCAGAGCCACCACAAGCTTCCTGGAGAACAGCATGGCCATAGGTTGGACTCAACCACTCCAAACATACAGTTGCTACTGATACAGCTACAGGGTGTTTAAATAGCTATTAACCACAGGAGCCATGTTCTACCCTGTCAGCTCTGGTCAGCCCAGAACATTTCTAGATGCCAGCCTATCGCTATCATTTGGATGTTATTTTATTATTTTGCTGTGCTATGATAAGCACTTGTTTCTTGATTGCAACAGTAAATCAAGAGAAAGAATGTCTGCACTCAGTCATTTAAAAGAAAAGCTCCCCACTAAAAAGCATGATTTGATTTTGCTACGGAAAGTGATGCTTGATGCTCAAGTCTGCGGTCTTAGCCCAGCAGCATTCTGGCGTGAGTACTACATCAACCAAATTAAGGGGAGATATCAAGGAGAACATTATGGTGGCAGAATTAATTTTGTCTCATAGCATGACAGAGATGCTTACCCACACATAACTCGTTCTCTTCACACATGGTGCAGGCATCAACAACATAACCACGTCTCATTACTTAAATACCACAAAGCCATGTTATATTGGCAAGGGCGATACCTCTCAGTACAGTGAATCTTTTCATGTATTACAGACTGGACTTCTCAGAGTCATTCATGAGAAAAGAGTTTAGTACACTGCTCTTACACAACATACTAGAAATTAAATATAACTGCACATAATGAGAGAAAACGGCTGCAGGCATATTTAGGCCACCTCAGTTTTGCAGCTAAAATAGCTCCAAAGTTAACTGTTTCACCCTCCAAAGCGGAGTGCTAATGGACAGTGAATGGCATAACACACAGCCATTGACGTGGAAGGGAATTTTTTGCCTAAAAGGCTTAGAGCAGCGGCTTTCAGCCTGCCATTTTGGCGGCAGACTGCAGACTGCTCCTGGGAGACTCACAAAAGGTTACTGCAAAAAACAAGACTGCTATACGCTATGAAACAAAGTCAGATGTTTCTAAAGGGGCTCATATACCCCCCTAGAATATATTGAAGGTGCTAAAAAATTGAGAAGGGCTGGCAATGCCCATACAGGGGACAAACCCGTTACTTTGTTCTGCCTGGTTTATACCCATATCACTCTCTTAACACAAAGGGAGCATTTTCTGCTGTACACCAGCAGCTCGGTAAAAATTAAAAGAGAATTAGGCATAGGTGAATTCAGCTGCACGTGGCAGCACCAGGATAATTAAACTGGTGAGACTACAGTGGACTGCAAAAGTCCAACAGGATGTTTCACATATGAAACTCTGTGTGTAGAAGACACTGAGAGTACACTTTATTGTTAGATAAACAGTTTATAATTGTGTAGTTAAATATCATTTTATAACTCTACACACTGGGGGCAGAATTAATGTTCTGCCTGGCATTATTGACTTCTAGGACTTAATCATGCAAATGGAACATTCTCTTAGGAGATTTTTTAAAACAGCCTCTCTTGGGTTTAAATGGAGGATGCAAGAGAAGAAAGGTGTCTCTCCATCCCAGAGAAGGATTTTGCACAAAAAACCCCTCTCCATTGGCTATGCCACATGCTCGCCCTGGATGGCTGTGCTCAGGAGGCCCCAGGACAGAGGTGCACCCCTGCAGATCCCCTTAGTGAGCATCCTGCCCCAGCTCCTGCTTTGGGCAGCACACAGGTGTAGGTTACTGGGGCAGGGGAAAGCCATGCTCAGCTCCAAGTGGTTTGTCTAAAGAACCAAAGTCATCCTAGCAGCGGAGAGGAAGGCTAAGGAGAAGCAAAGTAGGAACGGCTGCAACACATGGTGTTCATGAACATCTACATCAGAAACTTTGCTGTGTTCAAAGTCTCCGTTTCATGCAGTTTCCATGGCTGAACATCGCTCAGCAACTGTTAGCGCAGAACAAAGCTATGTTCCCTGCCTGATGCCAAAAGTGCCATCAAATGTCTGTCTTGCTTGTGCATACTGAACATTAAACACCATTTAGCTGGGCCTGGAGATGTCCCCGTTTGCCACTAATGGTCATGCGTCAGGGTGCAACACTCCGTGCTTTGCACAGATAGCTAGCGATGGCAGGAGATAGTTTGGCCCCACCCAGCATCAAATCTAATTCAGGAAAGAGCAGAAGGGAATGTGATGGTCTCCCCTCTGTATTCCAGCTCCCAGTCACCAGGAGCTTAGGGACCATCTGCATCCACCACAGCATGATGAACACAAGGGGCTGTGCAAGAGATTGCCCTTTCTAATCTTTTCAAAGTCACTAACTGGAGGTGACACCAACATTATGTATGATGTTCCTCAACTCTTTATATTTGCATTACTTGCCAATCCTGGCTCCGCCCTCCAAGGACTTTTAAAGCATATGAAGCAGAGGTGCACTTGGAGGCAAAACCACAAGTGAATTGAGAAATGAAGGAGGACTAGAGAAAGGAAAGGAGATAAAAGATGCATATAGAAGTATACATAGGGAAAAAGAGAGAAAAAAGAACATGAAACCCCATCTGGCTTCTTTCAAGAAACATGGAGGCTTGGTCCTATTCCCAACTACACAAGCTCCTATTGTTTAAGGAAGAATCAGTATTCAAACAGTGAGCACAGTCGGCCCCACTGTACAATACTCAGTTGTTCTCCATCCTCCCAGGGCATGTTTGATGAATTCCATCAATGCTGCTAACCTTAGGCGGGAGTGTGGGTGGCTCTGTCACCGGATGGCACAGCTTACACAGGGCCAGTGCCAAAAGCACTCATTTCAAGACTGATCTCTTACAGCATTGGTCTGATAGCACAACACGCTGCCATGCCAATACTCAGCGGCCAGAGCATCCCCTCTGGGATTTGCAGGCTGCAATTAGCAGGTGAACGTGCCACCTTCACTGGGGTTGATGAAAGCACCTCAGTCCCTATTGACTGCCAATCGATAGCCACTTCCCATCTCTCTCTCTCAGTTTCTGCAGTAGCAAGTGTTAGTAATCAAATAAGAGTGGCAGGCTGATAAGATCCTGTTATCAGTGCACCAGCAAAATGGGATTCTAGATCTAATCTCCTATGTCACATTTCCAACCCTGATGACCGAGATTTAACCCTCTGATGACTGAAGTATGTAGCTACAGCTGCTTGAGAGAAAACTTCCCAATCTCCACTCAGGCCAAAAAGCCAATGGAAGAGCCAAATTCCTGCTCCCACTGAAACCCAGGGAGAGCAGGAACAATTGCAGGGAAGGCCCCTAATGGCAGGGATTACTGTTTACTGCATCTTCTCATTGCTTCCAAGTCACTGCAAGAAACAAAACGATCATGCAGCCAAGAGGCTCTGAACCTTTAGCCTATTTTTCACAAGGAAACACTACCAAAAATTGAAGTTCTCAAACAATATTTCACAGAGCTTTCTGGCCCTGTGAAATCTCCACACCCTCTCAGCTAGGAAAAGAAAGTCCTTCCACTCCATAGGGGACTCCAATATTTCAGTGCTTACTTGTGCTCCAGTCCTGGCAGATCTTGGTTAAAATCCAGTGTAAATAGCCCAATTTCATGGCTATTTACTGACATGTCCTCATGGCACATGGCCAGACACCTGGACCGCCTGAGAAGGGAAGCTTTTAAGAAGCTGCCATGACTGCATGGCTTCTGCTCCAAATGACATGGAAGTAGCTTGCCAAAAAAACAGCAAATACCAGCAAAGAGATGGTTAACACAACTCCCTCCACCTGCTCTGAGTTTGAGAGTCTTTCTATCACATGTAAGAGGCTTGAGCTCAGACCCTCAGAGGACTACTCTATTTAAAATTGAATGTTAACAGAAAAAAAGAGAAGAAATTCAATGAGGCATCAGGGCTGACAGACGGCCAAGCTGGCTGTTGTGTTACTCCACATAAAATACATGACATCTGAGATCTCAAGAAGATGGTGCTTCTCCCCTCCTTATCATTAGGACGTGTTTTTTTTTTTTTTTACTAGTATTTCTGGAATATTTCTTCTGCTTTTCCTACCTTTCTGCCCAGTCTGCCACAACTCCAGTATCTGGAAGAGAAACCTGCTGTGGGGTCTCCACTGCTGGACCCCAGCAAGTTCCACACACAACGGCATAGCCTGGGGACACTTGCTTCTGCCCCCACAACCTCAGTGTGTGCTGGACTCTTAAAATTTAGAAATACCACCCAAAGGTCAACAGATCACCAGAAGACTGTTGTTGCATGTCCTCAGCCATTTCCAGCAGCCAACAATGTCTGTGTATAGCTGTGCAGATAGAAAGCACATCTTGCAAAGGGACATCCTCCAACACCACCCACGTGGTTCAGCAAGGAGAACACTTGCTGGACCAGGGTATAAGCTGCTACAGCACGACTGTGCTCTCCCCAGGAGCTCTGCTATGTGCCTAGCAACCAACACCTCAGCTGGTCAGTATCTAAAAGCAGTCGCCTGTTTCAGGTGGGGAAAAAAGCACCAAATGGACATTTGGTGGGAAACTGTAGCTCACCAGCTTCGTCTGGATATTCCCTGGAGCAGAGGAGAAGGTGGACAGCCCAGGGAGACCTTCCCTTGACATCCAGTGAGGGCCAGATCTGCTTCTATATTTTACAGCAAATAAACCTCTGCCCCTGCCTGCAAAACTCAAAGTCTCTAGCAGTGATTTATTGGGCTAAGCAGTGATTTATTTAAGACATGCTATGCTGCTGACTCATGTCCACAGGGATCACCAGGTCCATGAGGTCTTCCAGGGCCCACTCTGGGCAGCAACAGCCACTGAGACAGGAACACCATGGTGGCACATAACTGTATGTGAGCATAACTTCTGGGGATCAGTTACAGAAGAGTGCTTAGAAACGCACAGTTGAACATCAGCATTGCATAGGTGTCCAGCACTGTGGTTTCTCCACTGTGTTGCTGATATTGATCCTCCTTATATAGTTCACTGATTGCCGGTTAATTATACATCGCTGATAAATCAATGAACTGCTCCAATCTTGATTTGGTTTAAACTGCACAAACCAAGCAGTTTTTCTGCACAGCACAGCTCCTTCCCTGCAGAGCCACTCCTAGCCAGCTGGCCCTCAGCCTGCGCTGGGGCAGTGGCTGACCCCATCCCAAACACCACACCTGCTTTTCTCTTGCTCAGCTTCCCAAGGCTCCTGTTGGCCCTTTTCTGCTGCATGCCAAGGTCCCTCCAGCCAGCAACCCACAGCCAAGCATACCAACCTTCCCCCTGGACCACAAGCCCCATGAGCTCACTGGCGCAGGGCTGCATGACACCCCACCATCCCTGGCACGGATGAAGATGCTGAACTGTTCAGGCCTTTTGTTGACTCCTCAAGGAGCTGGCTACCTGTTAAACCTCAAAGCCCCAACCACTACCTTTTCAGCCTGACAGACCAGAGAGCTTTTTAATCCATCTTACAGTCACCTATCAAGGCCATATCTCATCAGGCTGGCTATACTGATGCTATGGGAGAACACATCAAAAACCAAAAGCCAAGGTAAAGGACACCCACTGCTCTCTCCATGGCCACCAACTCAGGCATCTCATCACAGAAAGCAATTGGGTTAGTCAGGAATGATCTGCTATGATAAACTCATGCTGATTGTTCACAGTCACCTTCCTGCACCTAGAAACTGCACAGTCTAACACACATCCACTCCAAGTTGGTTGTCCTCCACTGTAAAAAAAAAAAAAAGCTTTTCCTTGCAGGTTCTCATGCTGGTCAAGGCCAAAAGCAATTTAAGTTGCTAAGTGACCCTTGCAGTCTTTGGAGAGAGGCTTGGGTGAGTAAAGGCCTATTGTATAAGTTGAGATGGGCACATACCCATGTCACATGCCCTGATGTTGGCTAACAAGCAGGCTGTGAGCAAGACCTTTATGGATGGGTCTTCACTCTCCACAATTCACAGAGGGTGACCCCTCATCATGGTCTTGAAGCAGGTCCTTATTGGGGAGAGTACAGGGAGCATGACTGGAGGAGACAGTGGCACTACCTCCTGCCCACAACATACGTCATGTGCACGTGACAGAGAAGGGATGGTGTGCCCAGTTGTTGCAAACAGGTAAAAACAGATCAGTATTTCCACAGCTGCTAAGGGGTTATCAAGAGGCTTTAAATGGCAGCACTCTGGTGAGACACCACAACCCTGCAGGAGCCTCGCAGCAATAGCTGACATTCAGATCCAAGCAGGCTCCTCAGAGAGGGCTGCAGGAGCCCTGAGTGGCAGGGGCAGCAGTGCCACAGCATGACATAAAGCCCAACAACTTACCTCTGTTTCCAAACAGGATCAACATGCCCTATCTGGGCACAGCAACTGAAGCATCTCGGAGGTGATCCTGGACAGGCCACCCCAGGGAGGCTTTGTCCCCAGCACCCAGTGCTACTTGGTGGCCATGCAGAAGGGCAGGCTGTAGTTTCTGCAGCAGCTGCGCTCTTGCTGAAGAAAAGCACCCATTCTGAGTCTCTGCATTCCAGCTGTGCCAACCACCCTGCTCTCCAGAGCCTGTATTTTCAACTGAGCACCACATAAACTCCCTCTGATCACCCTGCCAGCACTGCAGGATGCTCAGTGCCCAGGCCCTCAGACCTCACTCACTGCACACTCACTACGAGGGGCACAACCCTCCTCACAGGACAGGCATGCTGCTGCCAAACATGCCAGCCCCAAACCTTCCCACCACAGGCACCCACTCATCCCTGTCACCCCCTGCCCTATGGTATCTCACAGGGCTACAAGCGGCCAAACACAACATGCCTCCATGCACTTGTTTTTGCTTCACAGATAAAATTATCATCCTGCCCAATTTGTTAAGCAATTTGGGATCCCTCCCCAGGAAAGGAGAAATGCAAAATGCCTTTAATTGCTATAAGTAACTGCCGGAGGTATCACAGAATGGTAGGAGTTGGAAGGGACCTCTGGAGATCCCCTAGTCCAACCCCCCTGATAAAGCAGATTCACCTAGGGCAGGCTACACAGGAACACATCCAGGCGGGTTTTGAAAGTCTCCAGAAAAGGAGACTCCGCAGCCTCTCTGGGCAGCCTCCTCCGGGGCTCTGTCACCCTCACAGGAAAGTTTTTCCTGATATAGAGGTGGAACTTCCCGTGTTCCAGTTTGTGCCTGTTACCCCTTGTCCTATCACTGTGCACCACTGAAAAGAGTCTGGCCCCATCCTCTTGACACCCACCCTTCAGATATTTATAAACATTGCTAAGATCCCCTCTCAGCCTTCTCCAGGCTAAACAGCCCCAGGTCTCTCAGCCATTCCTCATAAGAGGGATGTTCCTGCCCCTTAATCAAACCCACAGCCCTCTGTTGAACTCTCTCGTTGGTAACCAAATAATACTACCTCTGTGTTCCTCAGGCACTCTCTCTGCAGGAGATCAGACAAACCTTGGGTGTGCTACTGCCCCACCACCTTATTACACAAAAGCATGTAACTGTTTTTAAGACCACGTGAAGTATGAGCCAACTGGTAGAAAGGGTTTCCCTGGGAACAGAAAACCAAGGTGTTTCTCCACAATGATTCCCTTGCGCAAATGCAGGTGAGCAGTGAGCGTTACACCAGAGCTGTGGTGAAAACACAATCCGAACACAGCCTGGGAAGAGCCTGCCACAACTGTTTGCCTAAGTCCCTCTCCTGTTCTAGACAAGGACATGGTGCTCGATGGTTCAACATTTTCTTTTATGCCAAATCTCTTGCTTGGCTAGATGCTCATGGAGAGGAACACTGCTTCTTTCTCTCTTCATCCCAAGCCACACTCAGTTAAAGGCAGTGCTGCCTGAAGAAGATAAGATGGTTTCCCAGTGTGACCTGAACATTCACTGGCAACAGATAGTGGGAGAAGGTAGGCTTCAAGGTGCTATGTATTTATTTTGGGGGGAGGAGGAAAGGGAGAGTGGGGGGGTGTGAGGACAGAGTCCAGACAGCAGCAGGGAAAGAGCAGGAAGCAGAAAACAGCTCCAAGACATCCCCACTGACTGAGAAGTCCTGGTCAAAGCAAGAAACTGAGCCTCAGCCCCACATTAGGGGAGAAGACCAAAGCCCCATGGTTCTCAGCACGTAACTCTCATCCACATCTTTTTCTCATTCCAACCACGTTGCTCTCTGTCTGCCTTTCTCCAGATTACTTAGCAATTCACTGCTAAGCTCCTTCAAGCCCTGGACATACTCCCACCAGGGCCCTGCTAGCCAGTGATTCCCTGTGTAATTGTCCCCAAGGAGAGAACAATGCTGTCTAAATACACCTCTGCTCCACCTCTGGTGATTCACTCCCAAAATGCCAGTCAAGAACATGCATTGGGATTCAGATCCATTGCCTTCAAGGTCAGCATAACATTCTCCTACCTCCTAACTCGAGAAAACCTTGCCTCTGTCATCCTTCAAAAGTCCCTTCTCTGCTTCCATCTTGCATTCCAGAGGTGTCCAGTTCACTTGGAGCTCCAGGATTTGAGGGCAAAAAGACACTTTGGGCCTGACGGCCAGCATTGCAACAGCAAATGCAACTACAATCTTGTGACAGGTAGATGGGTGGACAAACTTTCTGGGAGAGCCATCTAAAGGTGCTGAACTACAGCAGGGCTGGGGGCAGTGCAGTCCCAGCAGAGTATCATCAGACCTCTATGGAGTAGGTGTATCCTTCAGTCACAAGGCAGCTAACACTGTTTCCCAGTGGACTTCTACTGTGGGCAAGGAAATTCTTCCACATGATTTCTTTAGGTACTCAAAGTTAAGATCTCACCCTGCCCTCCCTCTCCGGGTTTCTGTGGATTGATTTAAGCTGATGCCTCTGGTGAGAGTTAATTGGAATTACAGTATCCCATGGAAGTCCCCTACGTGGTGGTCAAGTCTGGTGCTCCTCATTGCCAGCCTTAAACCATTTCAGATGTCATGATGCTGTGGTTCATACCAGAGGCGTCTGCATTTCAACTGGCACTATAATTATTTCTCTCCCCAGAATATCCCAACTTGTATCAAAATTTTACAGGGTATCAGCAGGAAGGTAGGACACTGCCTATTATGGAGCTCAATCCTTTCAGCACACTCTGTATTGCAGGCTATTACTACTACCCAACAGGAGGCAAAAAGACAAGTTTAAAGGGTTAAAAAACTTCCCATCCTTCAGAATTCCCAGGAAACTTCAGGGAAGATGGTGAGGGTGGAGGTGAGCTGCCCCAGTCGGAGTGGTCCGAGGATTGGGAAGAGGGATGTGGAGGTGGCGATGCTCACATGCTGCTAACAGGTTTATTCCGCTGGCAGGGATTCCCTTCAGAAGCATTTGGGTAAGTGCTGTACACCACCGAGTTCAATCTGCACTAAGCAGATTAGTTCCTCACCGGTGAAAGGTTCTGGGCAGCAGCAGAGAGTTGCTCACCATGTGATATGAGGGGGCTGTCATTAGGTTTCACAGATATGATATAATTATATGCTCCCTGGAGGGTACTTCTAATTGAATTATAGGGTGTCTCACAAGTATTCTGGGCAGTGGTTCGAGGAAGCTCTCACCGCCCAGAACAAGATACAGATACCCTTTAATTCCATTAGATGTACCCTCCAGGGAGCAGGCCGTTACTCCATGCAGCACTTCACTTTAAAAAAATAATCTCCTCCCAAAATTGGAAGGGAGGCACCCTTAGCAGAAGTTCATTGTTGCTGCATACTTGCTTCTCGGGCCTCTCCTCCACAGGCTTGCAGCCCCATAAAACTCTCTTGCCAGCCACGCAGGACAGCCCCACACTGCAAGGGAGAAGTCCCTCACCAAGAGCAGTCACTGTCCCATGTCTGGGTGGCTGCTGGGCTCTCTTCCCAGCGTGGGGCCAGGAGATATGGCGCCACAGAAGGTGTCATGTGCCAGGCTAGATGTACAAAGGAGTCTCAGCCTCCTTAGAAAAGACCCTGAGAAGCAGTCCCCAAAGGCTGGACATTAATACCCTCAGGCCAGGCCAGACAGGGGCTCCAGTCATTACAGCACATGCTGGTGAGGTTCCTCCGTCAGCCTGCCCATCCATTTGTCCTGCCTTCAAACACTCAGGAGCTGCAAACAGCTGCTTTTGTGCCTCAAAGACAGCCAGAGCGACCCTTGAACAAGGCAGCTTGCTCCCCCAAGGCTCGCCATGCTTCCATCACTTGGGTGCCCGAAGCTATGTTCCCAAGGGCCTTTCAACCCTTGGATTTTGCTCTTCATTTCAGTCCAGATTTAGCCAGTTTTTCCTCAGGAGCCATATCTTCCCAGGGGAGCTGCAGCACCAGGCTTGCCGAACTAGCTGCCCTGCTGTCCCAGCACAGCCTGGCTGCAAGCAGCAGACTGGGGACTGGTACCTCTAAATAGCTCTGCACCGTGGTACCTCACCTCCTCAGGCTCCTGGCTGGCCAGAAGCACCGCACAGGAGCACATATGGGACCTACTGCTCCCCACAGAGCTCAGAGAAGAAAACCCCACCAATCCACTTACTGACGCTCTCCCAGCATGAAAGGCAACAGCTCCTTTGCTCTTTACCCTCTCCTCTGGGGCTGTGCACCAAAGAAACCACCCTGCCCTTCTCTCCTGCTCTGCCACTGCTGTCTACAGCTTACTGTCAAGCCAGAGGAGATGTCACATCTGTTATGCCTTTTTTTGCTGCTCTGTACCATACAAAGGATGGGATAATCAGGCCCCTGAGCCTACTTTTTGAAGGCACCTCAAGGGAAAGCCAGCACCAGCTGCCCACCACAAAGTCTAATGACCTACTGAAGCTGCTATCAGCTCTGACTCCCACAGACCACATCTAGCCCTGCTCCAATTGTCAAGCCACAAAAAGAGCAAGGAAGACACTTGTGCCGAGAACTTGCTAATTATAGAAAATTAAGACCTCCCGATAGGACAGGCACCAGCCGCTGCTGAGATAAAGCGCACACAGCTCCTCACGGTGCTACAGCCTCGCACACCAGCAGTAGCCAGGCATCCGGTCTGCTCCACCCTGCTACAGCTCTCAGGTACTGCTCTGCAGGATGCAGCCGACGAAACCCTAGGAGCCCGACTGCCAGGCAAGCAGTTATTGCTCATACATACTCTGTTTGCTATGCTTTTGCATTATTCAGAGCTCCACCCACCTCCTGCCGTGTCAGCTAACAGGACACATCTGGGAAAAACTGCCAATTCACACATTCCCTCTCCCCAAGTCCACTACAGAAGGAGAAAACTACTGTGAGCTATCAAAGCAAACCACAGTCCACCCCAAAATAAAGCAGCATTTCTGATGTCTTAGAGCACTCAGTGCCTATTTAGTCTTGCACAGCCAATGCACTGGTCTTGGCACATCCTTCCTAAACAGCATTGTGGTCCAGTTGTCTTTACTAAGGGAGGTGCAGATAGCAGTATTAAGTGAAAACTCTCAAGCAGATGAGTTAAAGGAGAGACCAACCCAGGAGGGAAGACAGGTAAAGCAGAGATAAGCAGAGCAGAATTTCTACATTAAATATTGATAGCTTTATCATGCTTTTTTCTCTAAAGGATAAAAGCAGCGCAGCATGGTGCTCAGGTAGGGATTTTTACGTGGGTAGGACCTGTTTGGCTTATCTCATGGAAAGAAAAACAGAGGCACAAAAGGTAATTCCTGCTCCATTTCACTTTAACAGCATACTTTTACATGGAGCACCAAAAGCAGCAGATAAACCATCTACAACACACTCAGCACAACAGCTGCAGCACAGGCAGGTGCAACCATTCCAGGAAACACTTTGCAGAGGTGAAAGAGGGAGAGAGAAAAAAGCCTCTTTCCTCCCCAGCACCTAAAACCACCGAAGATGTTCCACCATCTAACAGAAGGACCAGGAGATCAGAGCCATGGCTTTTGCTCACATGGGGCAAAGCATAAAGTCCTGGCCTCAGAAAGGGGCTCCACAACCCAGAAGGTTACGCACCCACACTTGGAAGGAGAGCAGCAGGACACAGCAGAGACTGTCAGGGATGTGAGTTTGCAGGTGCTGCAGTCCAGCTCTGGGGCTGTGCCATACTCCACATGAGGCTGCTCAGGCTTTGAAGCCACTTGGCAGATGTCTCCATCAGTCACCAAAGGACCTGTCCTGCAAACCCTGGCAGGAAGAACTGGTCCTATCTGATGTTCAGACTTCCACCCCACTGCCTTTCCAGTGCAAGTCACCAGGGCCTGCTCAACACCAGGACTGGCTTCAGCTAAAACGCTCACAGCAGTACGTGCTGGCACCCAGGCAGAGACTTGAGGGGCCTCATCTGTCAACAGCCCATCTGCTAAGACAGCTGTAAATATGTACCAGTCCACATTCCTCCCAGCTTTAAATCTGCTGCTTTCACTGAAGCTAAATGGAGGATGAACTTGGTCCCTGGTGCTTCTATCAGCTAGCATAGCAAATTGTCTTATCACCTTTTATCCTGACGTGAGGTAAATAAGAAACAAGCCACATTGCTAAAACAGGTAAATCATCTCTTATTTGAAACAGCTGCCACCCTCACCAGGATCAGCTGCTTCTATTTAGCCACAACAAAAACGTGCTGGAGGACTTCTGGCCTAGGAGATTATTTAGACTCTGCTGTTCTCCTCACCTCATCTAGAAAAGGATAAGCTCATATTTAATTCAGAAACTTTACTGACACTCTGATCTGTTAGAAGTCACAGACACATTACAATGATGTTGTAAGTAATGTTCCTGATGTGGGTTAAAAAAACCCCCAGCACGTGCTTGGAGTGATACATGGTCTATGAAGCCTTGCCACCGGCATCTCTTCTTATCCCCTGAAGCTGCATCATTCAAACTGTGCCCTCTCCTCCTTCTTATAGGAAATATGACCTGTGCCTCTGCAAATCTGTGTGTAAAGGGCGTGATGTCCAAGCCACTCATTTGCAAAGCTGCTCCACACAGTAGTGCATGAGTCAGTATATGTAAAGGAGGCAAAGCTCACCAAGCCACACTTGTTTTATCTTGGATCAGTTTTGCTCTGTTCTTTGTTTTTAAACCCAAAACTTGGTTGTGCCATTTGGCAGGGTGAATTTCCCTGTGTTGCCCTAAACTAGGAATATCCCTGCTGAGGTCCCAGGCCTCTCCTGTTTAATGCTGTTCCATAAACTCATGCAAGTGCCTCCTTTGATGGGCAAGAAGTCACAGTCTCTGAGACAGGATGTCATTTGTCCTTCTTCATGGACAGATGGCAATTATGTCCCCCCAACACCTGCCAACCGGACTATCTGGGAAGGTAAAGGTCAGCCTAGGGCTTCTCTTCTTCCCATGCCATAGTCTCACATTTCTGCAGGCTGATTTTGCATACGCTTCAGGAACAGTCCCCTGATGCCTTACACTAATCCCCTGCAGGTCACACCACCTAGGCCTCACAGTGGGACTACAGAAGAAACCCAGAGCATACATCTTTGTGTGCAAGGACTTCAGTTGCATTAGAAACTGGTACTGTCAAGAACACTGACATGAGAATTTCACAGCAAGAAGCAAATACAACAGCCTTTCACCACTGGCAACATACTGGGGGAAAGTTTTTTTTAACTGGAGGACAGCTGCCACTGTTTTCCCTACTCCAAATTAAAATAGGAATCAAGAAGTTCTAATTCATGTGAAGGTGTAGGAAGAGAAAGCCAGAAGGAGCTTATCCACTAATGGAAATAAGGGGAAAGTGAGTTTGGAGGATTTAATCTCAAGTTCAATCTCAAGGAGGTTCTAACAGGAAGGAAACATGTCCTGAGAGAAGGAAACCATCAGCCTCACACAACAAACTCTCCTTGCCTGGAGTCCCACTAATTAGTCTTAATTTTTTGAGGGCTGTTCTCCTCAGAACCCAGAGCCTTGGGATCAGTGCATGGTGTGTAAGAGCTGTTGAACAAGAGCTCGGGCTAGATTAACAAAATTATTTCAATAATGACCTCAGTCATGAATTGGAGTAATCACAACTGATATAAATAAACCAGATGCAGATGCAGCACGCCTCCATGTCATGTGACCGAAATTTAACTCAGGAAAATGAGCACCAAAACCACAGTTACTGTGGACAGCTTGGGGGAATCATGACATACTGCAGCTACTGCCTATACCTGTACCAACCTGATTCGTGATGGCTGGGGAGAGGTCAGAGAATCTGTGTAAATTCACCGTGGTCCTGAGTAAGAGGCAATTACAAGCTTGATGTACACAGACCTTCTTCTGCTTAAAGCACAGGCCAGCAGGTCAGGGAGATCAGTTTTATGCCTGTCTTTGTCTCTTATCTGTTGGGTAGTCCAGAGGGAAGATAAATCACATTCTCTGTATTTTTCCCCCCATCTGCAAGATGGGAATAAAGTCCCTCAATCTCCTTTGCAAAGCGCTATGAGATCTACTGACAGAACACCATGCAAAAGAGCTAAGTATCATTAATAGCACTCCCCTCAAAATGCCACAGCCATGACTGCGTAGGTGATCAAATTAGAAAATTAAGTTGACAGTTTCCTTGAGCGCTGAATGGCAAAGATGAACAACAACTAATTACACAAAACCTCAGTATGACATCCTTCAGCCAGAAAACCACCATTCACCTTTCTCCACTATCACCTTCACCAGATCTGCTGAGGGAAGCTAGCAGCCACCATGGCAGGACCACAAGCAAAGTGTTAAGGCCCAGGTATCTCTTTGTTCAAGTGTGGGTGGACAGGAGAGGAAAATGAGAAGGAAGGGATACTGACCTTCCCACCGAACCTGTGTGGCACAACACACAGGAGAGAGGGTGGCAGAAGCACACTTGGCTGCCTGGGGCAGTAGTTAACCACCAGCCTTTGGGCACAGCACCAACCTGAGCTTGACCCAGACAGGACCACCGCTGGCACACCTCTGGCCTTCACATACATACATACACGCCCACTCCATGAGCTCCTCTGCCAGAAAATGCCTGAAGCCCTCAACAGAAGAAATACATGTCTTTCCACTGCTTGGTGTCATGGCAGCACTTTTGGACCAGCCTCACTGACAAAGCCCAAGGCTCACAGTGGCTTCACAGAACAGCCACAGCCATGCACGCAGCAGCCTGGGGGCTTCTCTGGAGAGAAGCCGTCAAGGAGAAGCAACATGCAACCTGCACGCAACATCCTGCCCAAATCCTAGAGGCAACAACAACAAAATCTCACTGCCTATTGACACAGGCTTAATATGTTTGTCTCCAGCAGTCTCTGTACAACTGGAGGAGACAGCCCTTCTGTTCTTGAGAGCTCTGCCTGACACACATAGAGGTAAGTGACTGTAGGTTTCCACGTTACCAAAGTTCAGCTCTGCTGACATTACAAACAGGCTTTGCAGGCCATTTAATGCCAATTTAACACCATGGCATCTCAATGCCCAGTTCCTTCCTGAGCCACAGGCAATACTCTAAAAACTATGGACTTGGGGCAGATAGCTACAGCTCTAGTAATCTTCACATCCTGCAAGTAACTGAGCAGTCAGCAGCAAAGGCTTCACTCAGCAAACAAAACCTTAACTCAGCATAGCTGCTGGAAGTGACATGGCCACAGCAGAACTTGCCACTTTATTTTCTAGCTGGCATATCGATTAGTTACTGGTAGCTTGTCTATCTTTCTAAACTTTCTAAAGCAAGACCTGGACAAATTTCCATATGAATTTCAACAGTTTTAAACAGAGGAATAATTTATACTGAGAAAGTTTAAATTAAATTTCATAACTTGCTGGGAGTTCCCTTTATTATGCAAAACAAAAATCCTTTAAAACCCAATTCACTTTTTGCTCCTTGCTCTTAATGATTTCTTTATTGCTTGGACATGATAAAGCAGCTGGATCAATCATTCTTCTACATTTTCATACCTCCAAGAGCATAACATTTATTTCCATACAAAACCATTTAAATATGAAAAGTCATCTAGCAAAAGAAAAAAAAAAAATCTACGCTTTGGACTTGATTTTTTGAGTTTCCTTTTAGTCAACAAGAGAGCTAGGATTCTGCTTAGGTCATATCTGACCCTCAGATAGTTCAAAAATAACAAATGTATTGAAAAAGAGGCAGCATAATCAAATATTTGAGATCTGATCAATTCCCTTCTCAACAGATGACAGCGTTCAAGATTATATAGCTTGATTTATAGCACATCCATCCATACACACACACTGCACATGACCATATTCCCGTAATAACGGCGTTGTCTCAAGCCTCCTCATCTCAGCCTGCTTTCTCTTGTGCTCCCACCCAAAGTGAGTGAGAAAACTTTGACTGTGTTAGTCTAGAAAGAATCACAGAGGCAATAAGCAAGACCCGGTGGCAGGATCCATTTCCCTCTTGTTCCATAACGTTTGCATCAACTCATCTTTTTTTATACCCACATATTGTAGGGAAAGCCTCTTGAAAATAACCCTGAGATAGTTCATTTTATCTTATTATATTTAAGTGAAGGCCTCTTCTCCATTTAGTTTTCAGGGAAAGTGCTTATCCTTGGCCCTGGGGATTTGGTAGATAGCAGCACCTCACCTACAGTTTAATCTGAAGGACGCTGCGTAATCCAGTGCCCCGCAGATTAATCTAGCCCTTGCTACATTTAAGGAGGCCAACCTGCTGCTCCAGAGCACAGGCTGAAGTTTTATAATTCGAATGCGAGAGAATGAGTTGAGAGCATGAACTGAAGCTTTACTCTCCTCCAGTTTAGGCTGATCAGTGCTTCGTGCAGTTCTGCAGATCCTTAGCATACATGCATAGCCCCAGAGGAGCTTACCACTGTCTTATGTGTTTGCATGATGCTGCTAATACATGTCCTTCCTCCACGAATCAAAAATCTTTTCAAAGTGACTCCATGAGGAGGATGACAAGGTTAAAGCAGTGAGGTAGGCAGGACTCCATCCACAAGCAGCTCCTACATCAGCATGGAAACTAGAGCCCAAGTTTCACCTTTCCTAAGCAAAGGCCTAATCAGTAGGCTGAAGTGGGGAGCACCTAACTTCTCACTGCTTTCTGACCCACTGTGCTTAGCATAATCTACTGACCATTTTAGTCTTTCTGCTTTCCTCTCTGTTCTGCACTGGGCATTGTGGCTTTGTGGTCCCCCCTTCAGTGGGCAGGGGCTGTCAGTACCGCATGGTCGCTCCCCCTTAGTGGTAAGGCATTTAAGAGGCAGGACCTCAAATATTCAGCCAGGCAACTCCCTGGCTATTTGATGACCCAGTGTCTTCATACAGCCCTGTACCAAGTGATACCATGACCAGTCACTCATACACTACCCTCTGGGTCAGCAAAAACCGTCCCAAAACACCCTATCCACCTATCTTCCCAAACTGGGCTGACCCAAACTAGTGTTTGTTGGAATAGTAGCATTATGGGTCTGAACTCCAAATTCAGACCTGAATCACCTCAAATTTGTTGGCAGCCTAAATCCTTGCTCAAAATTATTTTTCTGCATTCAGATTACGAAAGCCAAAAAGGAAGAAGGGATAAAACCCACCCATTATGGCTTCCAGGTTTCTACAGCTGCTTCCACCTGCACCTCAGAGAAGAACAGGCAAAGTACAGCATCTGACCTGTGCTCACTGAATTTAAAGGCCAAGGGCTGATTACTGAAAACTACCTTCATATGCTTCCAGCCCAAAACTCCATTCCCAGAAGATCTGGAGATGTAAAAGACACCTGGGAGTGAATAAAGGCAACCTGCTGGCTGAAATGATCTCCCTTCTTGTTAGGCTTATTAGTTTGATTAAGTACTATGTCAAGCCAGCTACACTAATTCTAGCTTCAAAAGAAATTCATCTCTGCTAGCCACATGGTCTCCATGGCCACTGTGGTTAGCAGGCTTTGTTCCCAGCAGTCTTCTGATTCAGAAGTGAAAGTCACATTAACGCATTAGGTGTGGGCACGATTTTAAATACACCATAAATGCCTCATCGGTGCTCTAAGGCATCTTCTCTGGGTCACAAGCCACAGTGTTAAGTAACCTACACATACTTGTTTCTGGATTGCCTTCACTTTCATTAGAGTCTGTTCCACAAGGATGCACACGGTCCTGCTGAATGTGATTTGTTTTAACTCAAGTGAAGCAACTATATGGGTATGCTCTGACCTTGTGTCACACTTTTCAAGGACAAAAATAAGTCTTCCATCAGTCAGAAGATGAAAGAAAGGGAGTACATTTTGGAGTAAGATGGCTTATGGGCTTATTCTCTGGTATGCCAAACCTGCTACTTTTTCACTGATGGGTTGGTCTTCTTCCAGCAATGAAAGTTTCTTTTCTTCAAAATAATGGGTACTAGCTGGCTGAAGCAAGGTAGTACCCATTATACTTTAGGTAGTCTACTCACAGGAGACTGTAACCACACATCTGACATTCTTCTTCACTTTCTCCAGAGAAATCAGCTTGCAGCTCAGTTAAGGAGACTAACCTGGATGGCCCACCTCCCTGAAAAGGCCAGATGAGGGCAGCTGATCCTCTTCCATCTGGCTGAAGCCAGCCAACCAGGAGCTTCTCTTCCTTTAATAGGAAGAACACATACTTATAATCAAGCATCAGGACTGTGGATATTAGCTGGATTAAATGGTTTAGAGGGCTAAGGCAGAAGGTGCCATCGAATGAGGGCATCCCTACTCCACAGTATTTAATATATTAACATCCTTTTGCGTACTGTATTGGAAGGCTTGGTACAAAGATTTCCTTTCTCTGATGCCAGTTGCAAGTCTGCACAATTCTTCCTTTGATGGCTCAAGTGCTTAGGTGTTAACAAGAGGAACCTAGGCACTTAACGCTAGGGAGTTTTAGCACCAGGCTCACACCCCTCTCCCTCTCCCTGCTCAGCTAAAGGATTGTTCTCCTTCCTCACTAATGTTAACAGCAGGTACTTAAAGCAATTAGACATTATCGCCTCTCTGGTCTTTATTACTTCCTAGCTTTGTATCACCTACTTTGTATGCAATAAAAGAGCTGAATTAACAGGACTGGTGCAGTCTATTCTGCTTCCCTTCTTTATTCTGTATGAAAACACTGGGTCATGGAGCCACATGGACAGGCTGTGAGCTGCAGTGCTTTAGACCATTATTGCCAATTGTCATGGTATTTTACATGGGGAAAAACCACAGGTAGCAGACAGAAGAACAGGCATATGGAGATCACAGAGAAGGTGACGTGGGGAATATGGGTAGACCATAGGGACATAAAGGCTGGAAAGATTTCACAAGTCCAGCAGAATAGCTTGCAGCTGTGCCTATGCTGTAAATTATGGACCCGCAAGCTGCGCAGGCAGCCTAGGGACACAGGTATGATGCGTTGCTCTTGTGAAAATAAAGCCCCACATCTACTCAGCAGCTCTTGCTTGCCTGGGAATAACTGTTGTAAACTTGTCATCTAGGGGTTGCAATAAACTGCTGTGCACTCTATGTTTGGTGTTCAGAAAGAGGCTTTCCTGTATTTGCCCAGCCAGGTAAAAGCCTGCCCTTATTCTTCTCTCTCTACCTGAACTCTCCATTAACCCTTAGCTTTAGTACAAGACCTCAGAGAATGATATATTTTACTCCTATCCACACATACCACCACCCCCCGACCAGTATTTCTAAGCCTTACTTTGTCATTCCCAAGAGGGAAAGGACAAGAGCTTTGAGCTCTTACATCCTGCTGTCGGTTCTTGCCTGAAAGAGCTAAGTAGGGAAACTGATGGAAAGCTGAAGAGAGAAGCCTATCGCTTGTCAGAATTCACCTGTAATGGATGCAAAATGTGGGGTTAAACACCAAAACTAGATGCAGGAGCAGAAATGAATCAGGTACTTACACAGTTTCATCATTCTTGAACTCCAGCTCCCCATAAGTGTCTTCAAAGTCTTCTCCACCTCCTTTTGCTGTCCCTTCTACTGTCCTAAATGGCACTATGACTGTACCCCGAGCACCTGATGTCCTTAGGACTTTGACTTCCATCACACCAATGCTCTCACTGACATGTATAACATCACATTCAAATGTGAAGATGCCAGCATGGTCATCATCCAGTATAGTCACTGTGGCCACACAAGGAGAAGCCAACATGGCCTTTGGGTATGGGGAATTACCGAGCTCTGGAGGTTCCTCACTTTCCACCACACGGAGGTTACTGAGCCGAACAAAGAAATGTTCATCTTCTTCAAAGATATCATCATCAATAATTCCCACGGAGAATTCCTTCTGGGTCTCACCTGATTTCAAGACAACAGTCCCCTCTGTGAACTCATAGTCAGCACCAGCATTGGCAGAGCCATCCTCTGTTTTATAGTCCACATAGATGGTCTTGGACACATCCCCTCCTTTCCGCACCACTGTCAGGAGAACGGCACCACAGTTCTCAAGACACTGGTAGGAGCACGGGTCAAAATAAATTTTGGAGATGAATTCCTCAGGTTCATCTGGCCGCACCTCATTCAAGCTGATGCTCTTCTTGGCTTGCTCAGCTGCATGCTTCTTCAGAATATTGCCAGCTCCCGTCATCATTCTCGTAGCTTGAATGCGATAAAAGGCTCTGCTCTTTTGCTGATGAGACAAGGCATAGTAGTTAGCCATCTCTACCAGCTGGTCCAAGTCCTTTTCTGGGTGCTTTTGCTTCAGGTCCTTAAGGATCCGGATCATCTCTTTGCGAGACTCATCTACCTCCTTCCCCTCCACAGTCACTAAGTTTCCATCTAGAAAGTGGGAGTTCATCATCTTGCCATCCATCTCAATTCCCTTAGGGTGATCACCTTCTGATTCTATGATAATGCCCCTGTGCTTGTCAGTACGGTACTTTTTGTGCATATACTTATAGAAAAGCAGACGTCTATCTGCTATCCAAGCCAGGAGGACACAGAGTGGAAAGAAGAAAAGCGTGAGCAGACCTTCCCACACCTGAACCACACCTGGAGAGAAGACAGCAAGGATCATGTACAACCAGATGTAAGCAAAGATGCTCCATGCAGCTGTGACAAAGAAAACCCTTAGGTGTTTTATCTTTCTGGTTTCCCCATCAGGGATCACATAGACACAGATGGCAATGATGATAAACATATTGAAAGCAGCGCTGCCAACAATTGTAGATGGCCCTAGGTCTCCAGCTACGAATCCATGCCCACACACTTCTATCAGAGACAGAAGGATCTCGGGAGCAGAGGAGCCCAGAGCCATGAGGGTCAAGTTGGAAACAGTTTCATTCCAAATCCGAATGGTGGTAGTCGTGGTCTCTCCATTGGGTTTCTTAATCGTGATTTCTTTCTCTTGTGATGTAATGACCTCTATAGATGCCATGAAACGATCTGCAATGATGGAGACTCCAAGGAACATGTAGATCAGTGCTACAAAATATACAATAACACGGGCAATTTTGTCCCCAAGGGATGGGTTTTCTGGGTACCATATTGGCAGGATAACACCTTCCTTGCAGTCAAAAGATCCTGAACACGAGCTGTTTTGTGCTGAACTGGTTGAGTCTCCCGTCAGGCCAGCTTCCACCTGCAAACCATGCAAAAACAGCACAAAAGTAACCAGCCCAAAATGGAGGAAGGCTGAGGTGACAGGCTGCAAGCTTAACCACGCCATACACAAGATGCAACTTCCACTGTGTAGATCCAAAAAGGCCGAGAACCTGAAACAAACAAAACAGAGAGGGGGGAGGGAAGCATGAGAGAGAAGGAAGATGCAACATTTACCCAAACGCTCTTCAGTGTCTCACCACTGAAGAGTATTGGTAGAGATGCATAGGTTGTCTCTCTGTCACTTTGAAGAAGGTATTTAGCAGTGACTCTAACAAACTGCAGCATTTACGTGCCCAGTAGATGAAGATCAATTGCTAGAAAAGTAACTCAGAGGAAGAGTGTATACATATAATAGCCCATTCTTGACCTACAACATGTGTAATAGGAGCACCGAGGGCTCAGCTGCCACTCACCTAATGATGCCGTGCTGTTCCCCAGCACATAGTACTTCAGGTCAGCACAAGAAACCAAATTTAAAGGCTCCCCTGTCTCCCCACTCAGCAGATAAGACAAGTTAAGGAATCACTAGCAATACAAGAAGCCCTATTTAAGGCCAGTGAGAAATCTTCAAATGAAGTCCATTTATAAGACGTAATTCAGTTAGTGGCCAAACTATCCCCATAACCAGCTCCTCCAAATAGGCTGCAGAGTCTCCAGAAAGGTTCTAGGGCTCCCTCTAAGCTTCTGAGGCACAGGGTCTCCACATTAGGATGTAAAGATGTCTGCTCAGAAATAAGGCAGAGAACTCATGCTCGGCAAAGCGCCAATGGCCATTTTTCACTAGCCTTTCCATTCTGATCTGGATGATCACATTTGACAACAACAATCCTGCTCTTAAATGGTCACAGAAACCTAGAAAACCTCCACAGTTAGAAAAAGCTGTGCTCAAGAACCCAGAAGACAGAGGAAAACGCCTGTACCCAACATTCTCTCTGCATCCCTAAGAAATTGACATATTTTCAAATACCCTCTAACATGGAAGTAATCTATAACCTAAAATATCATGCAGAAACAAAGGAGCTGATCAGTTTATCATGCAGATTTGGCATATCACTGCCCAATAATGCCTTCTATTGTTTACGGACAACATTGCTGTAGGGCTTGAGACACTTAAAATTGGACTCTGAACCCTTCACATTGTCATGGGTCACACAATTCTCCTTCCTCTATAACAGGCCTCTGGAAGAATTTGCTCTCAGGCCTAGCTGACAAATAACGTTTGTGAGTCCAGACACGGCCAAGTATCTCACAGAAAACATCAAACTTAATAGCACCATTATCTACAGCACCCGGAAGGTTCAAGATCCTTAACTCCCACTAACTTTCATTGAGGTTTGTACTGCCAAATCGGTAGGGCTGGGATTCATTTTCCCTGCTGTAACTATCTAAATCTTGGGCTGTAAGTCAAATGAAGTCACCTAGGCTCCTTTTGAGGTCAGAGAAAAGAGACAGTCTCTTCCATGGGGATGATCTTTCCTGTCCCACCCTGTTCTGGCTCAGAAGACATATTTAAGACACACAGAAGGGATCCCTAGAAGCAATTTTGTCCCTTCCCACCTCTCTCTATGGTCTTGAGTGGGTGCCTGGTCAGCCAGTTCAGAGCAGATGTGTAACCTTCAGATGGCAGCAGTCCAAAGACATGAACTGGACATAAAACACTTGAGGAGGTCCCTCCCCTCTCCCTTGCACTGTAAATATTCCAGGCAACATTTTAATGTGATCAGCATTAACAAATGCACCCCAAACGGCTATTTTATCATAATGTTGCGTCACTCGCCTCTTTCCAAAAGTGGGTGCAATCTTCCCAATATCAACAAAAATGTTTTCAGCTTTCTGATAAAAATCTATAAAGACAAGCAAAACAGGAAGGAAAGCATGAACAAGGACTGCAAATGAACAAAACCACTCCTGACAAAGCACAGCAGAGGAAAGAGAATTGATTATGCAGTATCAGGATCACAAATCCATATCTGGCACCCTTGATATGAAAAAACAATCACACTTCTTCATGCTACCTGAACTAATTCAGAAGAGCGAGATTTTCCCACGTTAGCCTACTTACCTTCTCTCTCCAAAGCCTATTTATCTGCCCCTCTACCCCAGCCCCGGTGCCTGACTGAGCCCCTGTGGATCAGCGGGACCTCAGCCCCAGCCCTAGCCCCAGCCTTGAAGTCTTCTTAAAGCACTTCACTGTCTGCATAGCTCAGGGTCACAGGGAGGACTGAGCTACCCAGCACATACAACTTGGGTTCAGTTTGACATTCCCAGTTTTCCTTCCATCCTGCTCCGCATGGTGTTTTATCAAATTTCTGGCTGCAGGATGTTGGGAAATCCCTGAGAAAGAGCCAGTGAACATGTGTAGAGTGACTATGAGCAGCAAGCCCAAGATCTCTGGGCTGCAAGGTAGATGTGTGCACATGCACAGTAAAGATGACATGTTCCAGGTGCCTCTGACTCAAGGTGGACACAGAGACCAACTGCACAAGCACAGCAGCTCCAAAAACACCCCAGGCACATCAGATCATTCTTTTCTGTACCGCAATTGCTGGCAAGTATCCACCAACCTCTTGACACTTCCAGCTCACAGCTCCTACTGAACTGTACAGCAGCCAGTAGGTGCTGTGCCTTCCAAGATCAGCCATGCAGAAACGGCTGACAGAAGGACAGGAGTAATTTCAAAAACATCTATATGACTCAAGCACCTAAATTTGGTTTAAAAAATGACTTACGAGTCTAAGTATCGCTTAAATTCAGAGCCTTGTCTAGGAATAGTACAATGACTAAACTGCCCTCTGAAATAAATCACTGCTACCACCAACCTCCCTCTCTGTGGGACAACCACTCTCTGTAATTAACACTATCTGTCTACCTTCTGCAATGCCATGATGGTTTCTACTGCTAGCCATTCCTCAACACGTTCCAGGACCTTGGCAGTCCTTCTTAAATTGTTAATTTGATTTTAAGCCGAGGGCAATTTTACTGTTATCCCTCAACCTAATTATACAAAAACAACCTCTACCAGGGTAGCCACTGTTTCTGTGTTAGGACCTCCAAACTCAGGTTGTGGGTTGTAGACTAAAATCTCAGAGTTCGGGAATACTTTTCTTCATTGGTTTTCACTTGCCTTGACAAACATTTTAACATTAAGCGGAGGTCACAATCATTTTCTAAAATGATAAAATAATGACCTGATCCTGCAATTTTTTGACACAGACAAAACTCCTCGATGGGATCATCGGGAACTTTTCCCACAGACACACTGTCTAATAAGATCTCAATATGTGTTCATTAACATGAAAAGCATTAACCTAACCAATGTGAAAACACAGTGAAGCATCTTGCTGTCATCCCCCACTTGGGAACTGGTGGAAAAGTGCTTTACAACATAGAACAAAACTATTAAATTTTAAAACTGCTGTTAATAAAACATTGGGGTCACAGTTTTAACATTCAGGTGACAGAGGATAGAAGAGTTAAAACTCACTTTGTAGCTCTAGGTCAGCAAGATTGCTTATAGAATATGCAAGTTTTCCTCAGATATATCTACTAAACTCAGCCCAGAAACAGATCTACGTAGCTCTGGCCTGCCCAAAGTGAAGTAGACATGTACTCTACCCCTCCTCTAAGTAGCAGCATTGATCTCAGCAGGGCTAACTGTGACAAGAACCACCCTTCAGCACGAGTCCTGCTTTGAGGACTGAGCCTCTAGCAGCCTTGCAGCACAGTCCTGAGTCACCACAAGTTACCCAGGAGGTGTCACGGTGTCACTCCTCTGACACCAGTGTGACAAAACACATCCACAACTGGTGCACGGAGGTGTCATTCCAGCAATGTCAGGAAGCAAGCAACAGAAAGCTGCAACAACCGTGGAAAGTCAGTTGGGCTTGGGTGATCTTTGGCTTTATACCATGAGGATCATCATTTCCACAACCTTTTTGCTATCAGACATCATTTTCTCCCACAGATCTCTGCCCTGCTATTGCTATCACATTGAATACATGCAAATAAGGGCAATGGTAGTGAGGGGACCAGAGAGTGTCCCCTATCTGGTAGGAGAAGTCAAGGGTGAGTTCAAAGCACTCAATCAATGCAAAAAAAGAGAGAAAACCAGGCAAGCATTGCTGCACCGGAATGAGCTAGCACTCAATAGCAAGGCTCTGGGAAGATGCAGAATAATTATTTTAGCAGAGGGAACTCCTTCTACAACAGTTTACAATGGCCACATGATCCATACATCCATAAATAGAACCCATAAATAAAAAGATCAGTTCTTGACATACTTCTGGAGACAGTCCAGAAAGTAGCATGGACCACACTTGTCACAATTAAACCCGGAATAGAAAATTACTTTTATACAACTATCAAGCTCCTTACATCTTTTATAACAGCTGAGTTTCAGAAGACTGATGGTTTGTGTGCTCTGGACCTATAGTGAGGTAGAAAGCTGGAAAGCCTATACTGATGTTTTCAAAAAGGAAGCCTTCACAACAAGAAATCAAATCAAGAGGCAACATAACGCAGTGCTGGCTGCTAACACATAACCTCCACCTATCAAGTTCCCAAGATTGCTGCTCAGTAAATACAAAACCAAAGGCAAATCTCTAAGTCCCTATTAACTTCTGTAGGCAGAATTCCCCTTAAATCATCACAAAAACCTTTGGATTTGACCTGCAAATAAGATTTCGCTGTCTGGCACTTCCATCTCCTTCCCCTCTCCCTGCCACCCCCCAAATAAATCAGACACACGAGTACATCTGTGGCCACATATCTCTCTCCCCTGACTCCAGACTAGCCAGGAAAGGCTGCTGATTAGATTTGTGTGTGGGATGAGCCCTGTTCGAGCGTGGGCGCTGCATGAGGGCCAGACAGAGACATCGCAAGATCAAGGGGTTTGTCTATTTGACAAGCATCTGCCCCAGAACAGAGTGGATACAGCGCTGATATTAGTGTCATCTTATTGCCCCACTCCCAAGCTGGAGGAGACAGGAATAAAGTTCAGCTTAATAACAGGGCCTCACATTCCTCAACTCCAAAGCACATAAAACCTTTTTAATTGAGCACATAGGGTTTTTTGATAACCATCAGCAAAAATCAAAATTACAGCTTTTCTGCCAGAGACAAATAACAGACTTTTCACAGAAGAGGTATTATACCTAATTCACAGTCCTCCCTCCCCTAGAATAAAAGCATAACAAAATATTTAATACAAAACAGCATATTTTTCAATTGTATCTATTCAGATGCTATTGAGCCCCTTGCTCATCACTACAAGAGTAGTACCCAGAGCATAAGTTAAGAGTTACCTGCAAGCCAAAAGCCAGAGCAGTGTAATTAGATTCATTTTGTCAGAGAAATGGAAATTTCCAAACACAGACCAAGCCTATCTGATATGAGCACAACCAAGGACCCCAAGCTGACTTCACACAGGTTATTGCACAGCAATAGGTAGTTTAGCTCCCTACTACCACACCAGCTAGGTTTTATGAGGGAAAAAGCACGGTAACTCCTGCTTAGGCTGTGACAGATCCCCATAGTCCAGCTCTTTGGAAAAGTTATGGGGGGGAGCCGTAGGTGCTTGTTGCTTTGCACTTCACAGTAAATATGCCAAACTTCAGAATTAGCTGCCCACGGAATAACCCTCTTGGTAGGTGTCAAAGCAGCCTTTTCTTTCTCTCAGGATCATGGAAAAAGCTACCATAAAAAATCCAAGCTCTCGTAGTAAGTCTTTTAATATTTACAAGCTGGCATCTCTACTAATTTGAGCAGTTCCTACCATTCTAGCGTGGTAAATGGGTGTTAAGTGACAACAACTGAAGGCTACTAATTCCTTACAGAAATGCTGCAGTGATGGGATCCAGTTACATTCGGTGATCCCAGGGGCTGACCCAAACAGAGAACAAGTCTGTGTATGGCTAGGAGCAACGTCCAAACACTCAACTTGCCCCAAGGAACCGATCCATGGTGGTTTTTCTGTATTTTAGTATCCATGATACTCCTGGAGAAGCAGTGCCATAAATAGCTAACCCATAAAGATGCCTATACTTAATTGCCCCCTTCCAGTACTGCACTGGCTGCACTTGACTGGCTGGGCATTTTATTTGCTCACTCTCATCCCAGCTGAAATATATCTGTACAGGATAGATGGATATATACAAATATAGGAGCTGCCGTTTATGCCCTCTGCATGGACATGTAAAGGAGGAAGCAGACACTGAAGGAAACCCCTTGGTGGGCGGCCACATCCACAACCTGAGAGCCACCCTTATTTATGCCTCCTTGGCAACCGCAGTACACTTGCTCTTCCATTCTCCATACATGTCTGTATGTGTGAGATTCCTCAGGCTAAGGGACAGCAAGCATTACCCTTTTCATTTTTTTTCTCCCCAGAACTGTAGCCTTTTTTACATTCAGAAAACAAAACCTGGTATTAGGCTGACATACAGATTAGCAGTGGCCATCTCCCGCTTAAAAAACAGTATTATCTGCTCTGATATAGAGGAGTTTTTTTCCTTTCATTAATATTATAGAATCTCGCTGTTGTTTTTCTGGGACTTTCAAGTGGCCAGCTCATGCAGGAGATAGCAGGGACCTCTGGAGGTCATCTAGTCTAACCCCCCTGTTCAAGCAGGGCCCCCTAGAGCCAGTTGCCCAGGACCATGTCCAGTTGACTTTTGAATATCCAAAGATATGCAAGGACAAAGGATGAAGTCTCCACAGCCTCTCGGGGCAACCCGTGCCAGTGCTCAGTCACCCTCACAGTATAAAAGTGCAGGTGCAGACTCCAGGCCTGCCTGTGACAACCACATCCAGGGTTAGTGCCTGGGAAACTAGAGCAAACTCACTCTGCGTACAAACTGCGCTGGGAGCTTGCTGTAGTGCCTTGGTGGCAGTGCACATATATTTCACAAAAAGTCACTGTCATGACCTTTTGGAAATCACTGGGAAGCCTCCATTTGTGCATTTAGAGGCTGATCTTCAAACATCAGTCTTTTTATTGCATTAAGAGGTATTTCTAAGGACAATTAAAGCCTTTAGATACCAGTGCACATATGAACACACCAATCTAGGCAGTCCGAATGGCCCAAGATTGAGAGGGCAGGTACTTGGAAGTGCATCTTCAGACCCTCTATTTTATGCCTATGATGTGAAAGGCCCAGGGAAGAGGCTGAAAGTCCTTCCTTTGAGGTTTAGGAGGCTGAGGGAAATAAAGAAGCGGAGTTACTGGCTCACCCACTCAGTGGCCCCCCCTGTTTCTTCCATGAACTGTAGCTCATGTAGAGCTGGAGCAGCCACCCGACAATACGTGGGGTTGCAACAGGAACTGACTACTCTGATGCAGTCTTCAAGGCATTGGTTTTCATCGCTCTCTGTCTTGCTGGTGTATAAAGAGCAGCAAGGACCATTTGGGGAGCAGGAGGGAAGGGAAAAAAAATTATTCCAGTGGTGTGAGGAAAATTTCTTGTCAGTAAAAGACATTTTATGTACTGCCCGTGGCAGCACACAGGGTGCATTATTTACTGCTCCTGCTTCACGGACGTATTATACTACTGGTTCAGGTGCCACCATCAGAGTGCAACTTATCACCTAGTGACTCACAGCATCCGAGAAGAAAGATGACAGCGGCAGCTCGTGACACTGCTCTAGCACTCTGGTGACAGACCTGCAATGGCTACAATTAAAGACCCTACGATTTGGTGTCAACAGTGCATTTGTGCTGCAGAGGCAGTTGTTATTCGTACACAGAGGCGAGCTAAGTGGTAAATAAGAGGGGAAAAGGTGCTGTAGTCATATCTCACCCTCTTTAGATCCAGAGTTGGTTACGAAAAATATACATTTTCTGACAGAAAACATTCATTTGAGGCAAACAAACCATGGGGTGTGCTGGATTTGATGCAACAAGCAGCTGCGTAGAGTCATTCCCTGGCTGGCTCATGGTATCCTAGGACAGCCACCAGCCAGCCACACTGGGTGCTAACCCCAGCAGCTAGGGCTCCTATACTCCAGAATGGGATGGTTTCTTTCTTGACTTCTCCTCCAAGATAAAACAAGAAGAAAAATACGTCTTTAACAAAAATGTGACATCACACACAACAGAAATTACAAACCCTCCACAAATCTAGTCAGAAGGGCTCATTGCTGGCTCGGTGAGAAAGAAAACATTAAAAAAGTGAACAGAAGCAGAAGCAGCACAAGCAGGGCAGTGAAAGACAGGGCAGAAAACAGGGAGGGGAGATATCAGAAATCATCTTTACCACTGCAGTGAAGAACAAGCGGTTGTCATTTGTCAAGTCAGACTGAAGGCTTCCACACTCCTCTGTGCAACAGGTACAGAAATGGAGTTGATAGGAAAGGCTCTCAGCCCAATTAGCACAGGTATCACTAATTTCAGAAATAGTTAGACCAAAGCTCAAAGAGTTGCCCGCTCCATGTCTCAGGGGCCACTGCTGCATTGTTCCCCTTGTGAACATTATTTCCTAGCACTTTGTCCAGCCCAGTTTTAAATTATCCAAGTGATGGCATTTCCACAATTTCCCATAGAGACTCTGCCATGAGGTAATTTATCTCAGAGGTTTTAGCCGTCTTCTTTATATTTAGGATGAAATTAAGAAAATTTATGCTGCTAGTTCTCATTATCCTGTCCTTGGAGCACTCTCAACCACTCGCCTCCCTGTCTGAGATTTACATGCTTCAGATACTTGTAAATAGCTGTTCTCCTCCACAGTTATTCTTTGGCCAAAGCACACAAATTTATTTTAATCTTTATAAATTAGCCCAAGCTGCCCTTTAATCATTTATCTTCATCTCCTCTTGGTTCTCCATCTTTGAGGTGGTCAGAAGCAGCTGGGTATCCAGGAGAGCCGTACCTCAGAGCCTGCTCCAACTGACACCAGCAGCAGATCTGCTCCTCCTGGAACAAGACAGTTGAGCCTGGGCAGCGAAGTCTCGCCCCTCAGCTCTGCTGTACAGCAGGTTTTCATGAGGTACTGAACTTCTGGAAAGATTAAATCGAGACCAATATACAGAAGCTCACTGTGTTGCTCGCTTGCTCTCCACCCATTCGCCGTGTCCCCAGCGTGGTGGGGTTTGCATGAGGAGCGCTGTGCTGACTGGCATGTGTGGAACGAAAGCAGAGATTTCCAGTTTCAACCAAAAAGTCAGGGTCTCCAGCTGAGAGGAGGGAAATACGCTGTAACGCGCTCACTGCTTCTGCAGATCTGAGCACAGCAGGAGGCATGAAAAATGCACTGAGCTATGGGTTATCCTCAAAATACCTCCCACTTCAGTTGGAAGGTGCCAAAACCTGTAAATTCACACACTTGAATACAGTTATCAAATAAGATTTCATACAGCACCCTCGCCCTTTACTGACATGTATCCCTACGTATCTCTTATTGACAATTTAGATGTCTTAATCCTTTGGTGTTTTTTCAGCTGCTAATTCTGCAACTGCTTTTAAAAAAATAAACCCTCGCATCTACCATGATTAATTCATTCTTCATAAGTCCAGGCTGTTTATTGCTCTTTGTTCATTTATGCACTAGCTGTTTACAGATTCTCTTTTAATATTAGCTCTGTTATTTGCTAGAGACTCAAGTCATATTTACCATATGGTAATTGCAGAGAAGACATGGACAACAAACAGTGGAAACTGAGCTGCTACGGCAATTACAGTAAGCGGCAACAGTCTCCAGGCTATCTGCTGCCCCACCTTCATGTCTTCTCCCTCAACCCTCTGATGGCTTTCCTTGTGGGTCTTATAAAGCCATATGCCACTCTGATCTCTAGAGCAAAGACAGGCGCAGATTTGTTCTTCACTATGGCATTACCAGACAGGATTATTCACCTTTTCCCCTTGAGTCTGTGTTTCAGCTGCAGGTCTGCCCACACTGGCTGGCTTCCCATACTCTGTCCTGTCACAGGTAGGTAATCGGAAATATCATCTGGAGCTAGCCACTCTCAATACCCACATTTTCTCTCCCACTGCTACATCAGCACTAACCTCCTCCTCTGCCCCATCTATGGTCTCAATGTGTCTGAGATATTTCACTGAAGGAGCTGCAAAGGACCAGATTTCACTGGACAGTTAGAAGCTTAATGGAGCAGCTCTTTAACTCACTTGGACACCTTGAACTCATTGAAATCACAGATTTTCCATTGGTCACCTAAACATGATTTAAATCTCCTGCAGAAAACCAAACAGATGACTACGAGAGGCCACTGCTGTCTTCTCCAAAGAAAGACACAAGGTTTATTTCCTGGTTCCTGCCAGGATAGGTCCTACACTCAAAAGGCATAGGGCTAAGCCAGACATGACTTGATCCTTCAAGGACATAAAAAAAAAAAATCAAAGATTACCTACATGCATATGCCAACTTGGGAGCGATGCATACAACAAAGTATCATGTCTGAAAAGGATGAGGCTCCTCCCTTGCCATTTCTAACATGCCTCCAGTGACACTCTCCAAATTCCTAGCAGTCAGCAAACCTGAACTTAGATACTAGTAAAGCCCATTTGAAAACTGGATGCAGGGCATCATGTATCAGAAGAATTTCCTAGCAAAGTATACAATGGTAATGCTGCTGTTCATCTCCAAAGTGGAAGAAATAGCATTTTCACTGTATTCAGAGCGCTACTTACACCAGCTCCTCTCCCTTGACCCTCCCCTCCAAAAGCCTCCTTTTACACAAAGTCATCTTAAAAATGAGGACTATCTTTCCAGCCCAGTCAACTTGCCTACCATCAGGTGAAGGCTGGCAAGAGAGAAGAGAGAGAGAGGGTCCCAGGCATAAGTCAGCATAGGTCCAATGAGCCCGAGGCAGCAGAGCCAGCTTATTCTACTGGAAGAGCTGCCTGAGGAGCTTTGGCAACATTTCATATAACATAAACCTCCAAAAAGAAAGGTTCATCTATTTCCTCTTTGTAACCCACAAAACACACGTCAGCTGGGGGGCACGTTTCCGATTCCTCCATACCAAGTGTATTGCTGTCCATCCTGCCCTGATCCCTCCCAACGCTCCACGCTGGCCCCAGATTTGCTACAACTAGTCCTGCCAACAGGAGCAGCTGAGTCATGAGAGATGACCACATCAGCCAAATGCACTGAAACAAGACAAAGGAAGGATAAAATTCTCCTTCCCCCCCCCTACAACCCCAGACCCCACCAAACCAAGCCTGGAGTCTCTCTTCTCCACTATGTGCCCAGTGTCACCTTGGATCAGCACTCTGAAGTGCCTCACTCTGCAGGTACAACGACAGGAGTCAATGGATTGATATAGCTGCTTGGATGCAGCCACCTGCTGTATGGTCTATTTAAACCACAGAGGCAAATAGAGAAGACAGACTCTATCATGCCACTGTGGGGCACAACCTCCATTATGGATGCTAGCAGTCCCACAGCTCCACCAGTTTTACTGAGAAACTCAAGTCCCCTTCAGGCACTGCAGAAATTATCTTTCCATCGATTTCTGCAAAGAGAAGCTTTAAAATGAGATGTGCTTTACTTGCTTTGAAGTCTAAATCTCTCCTAAGACAAGGCTAAGGCAAGAAAACTTCAGGGTCCCTCTCTTGCCAGGAGTTTCAGTGGAGGACTGACTTGAGGAACAGCTAAGGCAGCAATGAACAGCCTGTTTTCACACCTTCACTCCACTCAGACGTTGTCCCCTGCTCCCTCAGCCCAGAAAGCCTCTCCTGCCCAGCCATACTTCTGTGGTGGTGCCCTGAACCCAGCTCTTCCTGCCGTTGTTGGTGACAGTAACTCCTGCCATCTGGGAAACCTGTCAGAAGCGATGGACGAGCGCTTTGCTCCAAACAGGAGCAACAGTCCCCAAACACCAGCAGGTGAGGAGCAGTGGGACAGGGAGAACATTACCCCGGGCAGAGACACCATTATTATTTTGTTCAGGTCAGTGACACAAACAGGTAAAAGAGCAAGCTCAATAGGTCTTTGACAAAAGGATGGACATTTTAAAGGCAAGCAAAGCCTTGAAATGAATCTGTTTTGCTGTGGGAGCTCAGTGAGCAGACAAGTAAATAAACATGGATTTTCAATGAATTCAAGCCCTTTATCCCAACAACCTTCCACTCTGCAGTAATCCCTCCTCTGCTCACCCTTCCTGCCCTCTGCTCTTCCTGCAGATATGCACACAAACACTTCCACGCCCCTTCCCTCCACCCTTCCTCCCACATCACCCCTCTGGTCCTTCCCCTACTCAGCTAACATCCATGCAAGAGGTAGTGCATACTGCAGCCCCTTCTGAGCTCCCCATGCTGGACAGCTGGTCAGCAAGCCACCAGCACCACTGGTGCACCTTTCATGACGTGCATAAGAACATGACATCTGAAAGACCACCATCCTTTTGCCCAAGGTGATTGCAGCCAGCCCACTGTTCCTGATAGCTGTTGGCTCCTGTACAGATACTTGCAAATTATGATCATGCCACCTCTTCGTGCCCTCTTTGCAATGGTAAGTAGATGAGATTTCTGGAATCCTGCACAACCAAGCACAACTCCCACATCCCTTTTCTTAGCCTTCTCTGAGAAATCAGCTTTGGTCAGAGGGACAGAGCTGGTCAACCAGGGCAAAAGAAGCTTGAGGCTAACACCACCAGAAAGTGCTCAGGGTATTTTATCTAGCGAGCACTGGAAATTCTTTAAATTCTATGCTGTGCATTTGTGCAATCTGTGGAAGTCAACGGAGAAGTACTGGAAGGCTCAAAGGAAAAACAGATGTGCATGGAAACCCCCCAAATAGCCATAGATTCACCAGCTCGGATGCATCCCTCTTACTCCAGAGCATATTTCAACCTTACCAGTTTTTGTGAAACTTGCTAATGTGCGTGTACAGTGAAGGCTGGAAGGGCCCTTCTTAACTGAGCATCTGCCTCCAGACGGGGCCAACTTCTTGCTTTGCCCCAGCAGCCAAGCCTGTATAGACCTGAGAGGCAGAAAGCCACACACAGAGGATAAATGGGGGGTTGAACATGTGAGGGATGCTGTTGGAAGACTGGGAAGCTAGAATCATAGAATGTTTTGGGTTGGAAGCGATCTTTAAAGGTCAAGCCCCCTGCAGTGAGCAGAGACACCTTCAACTAGACCCGGCTGCTCAGAGCCCCATCCAACCTGAACCGGAAAGTTTCCAGGGATGGGGCATCAACCACCTCTCTGGGCAACCTGAGCCAGTGTCGCACCACCCTTATTGTAAACAATTTCCTCCTTTTATCTAGTGTGAATCTCCCCTCTTCTAGTTTAAAACCATTACCCCTTGTCCTGTCATGACAGACCCTGCTAAAAAGATTGTCCCCATCTCTAGGACCCCTTTGAGTACTGAAAGGCCACAATAAGGTCTCCCCAGAGCCTTTCTTCCCCCGGCTGAACAACCCCAGCTTTCTCAGCCTTTCTTCATAGGAGAAGGCATGGAGCTGGTGAGGGAAGTGGGGGGAAAAGCAGAGGATGGATGGTGACTCACTGGGATGCCTGAAGCAGCAAGGAGATGGATCTAGGCACGCAACAGGCAAGCTGGCAGCCTTTTGGGACTGATGTAGATTCACCAAGTGCAGCTGAGCATCTTCTTACCTTCAGTCTCCCTGTGCAATTTTCCAGAGGGGAAGCAGGTACGTTGTGCTCTGAAGGTTAAGCTGTGCCTTCTGCCTGGCACAAAAGCACGGTGCGGCCGATGGGTAAAACTGCCTACCTACTTAAAAGCAAACCCCAACACTGCCAGGAGGGACAGGCTTTATTTTTAGCTGGGACACCAGCAGGGTCATTGCTGGTGCTGCATTTCCCCACAGAAGCCAGGGTTTCATGAAGTGTGCTGTGCGCACAGGGTCACTGCAGGGGAAACATCTGTCAGGTCAGCTTTGGGGAGATGGATTATTTAAGTTAGAGAAAAGGAAACATTTACTAGAAGAAGTGAAACTACTCTGGAAGGTTAAAATGGAAGGAAAAAATGATGCTTAGAGTCAGAGCAGGTGCTAACGTATGTGAGGGTAACATCTTGTGCACCCATCTCCAAGGTGCTCAGACAGGAGAATACCCCATCACATCCAACTCCAGCAGCATCCCCTCTGCTTGCCTCCTATCACCTATGCTTTAAAAGGCTCATTCTTGTCGGGGGGCTGCCAAAACCAAAGCAGCAGCAGCATGTCATCATCCCTAGTGTGGATCCTTCACAAAGGAAAAGCATACACAGAGAGACCCACCTTGCCTTGCACTTTGAAGATAATGCCACCAAGACCTCCACCTCACTCTGGTCCTCAGGTCCTGATGCAGGGGCCCCCATTTAGCCCTGAGGCAGGCAGCTTCCCCAGGACGCACATCCTGGCACCCTCAGCAAGCACAGGGCAACAGCACAAACTTAGCTCGCTGTGGCCTCGTCAGGACAAGGAGTCAGGTCCTTCCCTCTAGTGGGTTTTGTGGGTGCAAACCTAATAAACCAGTTGGCACTGCTCCCACTTGCACTGCCAGGGAATGCAGTCTGGAGGCTTCAACATGGAGAGACTGCTGTTGACGAAGTGCTCAGTGCTACTGTGAAGCTTTCAAGGGACTTGAAAGAATCGTGAGCAGAGGGGAAGTTCTCATTTTATTCTCTTCTTGAAGAACCTGAGTCCATTTGGCATGTTGTGTCTGAGAAATAGCTTGGCTTAGGCTCTCTGTTGGATTTTTTTTCTTAATCAGGATCAACCCCTGTGCGTGTTCTTGGGAAGATTTTATATTAAAAATTATTTTGTCTTTTTTTTTTCTGTTGATTCTTGTGCCTCTTAATAGCTTAAGAAGTGCTTTGCAGACCCCATCACTCTTAGGTTCTTTGCAACTGATTTGCATTCAGGACTATTCTTCTCATCAAGAGCAGACTTTAAGGCTGAACCAACTCCAAGCCTTAACTGCTGCAGGCAATTCAGGCAGCAGCTTTACAGGTGGAAGCAGGGCTTCTTAAGCCAGCCTGAATTTTTTCCACCTCTGGTTGGTTGTTCCCATTCTGTTCTGGCTCTCCCTTTCTGCTGGCATAACTGCTTGCATGGGTGTGCCGTGAATAAGGACCAGGAATGGCCCTGGCTGAAAAGCAAGCTGAACCCACCACCTGCCCATGCATGCCACTGTGCCAGTACCCTGCAAGGGGTGGGACAGGAGTAGGAACAAGCAGCCAGGGTGGGAAGGGTATAGAAAACAAGGCACAAATGACAAGCGTGGCAGGGGTAGGTTTGCCTCTTGCAGCACCAATCCTCCAATACCATCCTGGACCATTTAACAGCCTCATCCCACTACGCAAAGGCAGAGCCACATCTTCATCTCCATTTTTCCCAACCAACAAGCGTGTTCAAGGGTCGCTGAGTAATCTCAACCAAAACCATGGAAAACTATAAAGGTTCTTATTAAGTTAAACCTTAAGCTCAAGATCAGGACCTTACTTCCCACCAAGGAAGGTCCACCTCAAGGGGGTAAACCAAGACATCCAGGCCTTAATGCCCCAGAACAAATTTTTCTGACAGCAAACAGTATGGAGGGAAAAAGGACCTCTCCTTCACACAGAGCACGACTCCAAGTCCCCAGGACTCACCAGCCAGGGTGGGCCAGCAGTGCATGGCAGAGGCGACATGGCCTTCCCCACTTTGGGTGTGGGACTTGGGCAGTGGTGGCTTTCACAACCTGCCTGGACCCTGGTGACAGACTCTCTCCTACCACCACTCGCATTGAGGGGAGCTAGGACACATCCAGAGTGAGCTGTAGCCCGGAAGTAGAGCGGGCTGTAGACATGCTCTAGCTCCTTCCACTTCTGCTCTGGCCCTGGCCCGGGGAAGGAGACCAGCTTCCACCAGCATGCAGCATCAGAACACACTGGCAGGGCACCTTGTGTTGTCAGCACCGGAGGCCCTCATCCACTCCTGGACGTGTCACCTTCAACACAACCTCAGCAGTCAGATCTAAGCGCCCTCTCACAAGTACATCCCTGCATCGCCACATTTCTTTTGATCAAAACCATATTCTGGGTTGCTGCTGGAGAGCGCTGCTGCTTGCTTTGAGACAGCCTCCGAGTACCAGGCTGGGAGAGCCTGACGATGAGAGCGGTGGCAATGCAGTCTCATCTGTCTATAGTTTCTAAAACTCTTTGGCATCGCCCTGGTTGCAAAACATGCCCGGCAGCACAGGATATTTAGTATTTCTGATTGCTCTTGACCTGGCTGTCTCTGCTGCTGTCCTGAGGTAGGAGGCTTAGGTAAAAAGACAGCAGAGGAAGGCAGCAAAGGGAGCAAGTTCAGTTTTGCAGCCTTGAAATAATCTGCCAGTGAATGGAAATATTCAATGGAAACAGAGGCTTCTCCCTAAATCTGAGTGCTCTGGAAAAGCTCCCTGTTTTATTGTGATGGAAAATCCTCACTGGAGTGTTTCATTAGAAAACAAGCTATCATAAAAGAAACGTTAAGAGTCCTAAGCTCCCCTCTCTCTCATGATGTCAACTGTCAGAGACATCAACGACAGCTCAGCTGTGTGATCAAAGGCTCCAGCAAGCGGATTTAAAGACAGAATTACCAGAAAATTGAGAGCTGAAGAAGCACGGGGGCAGGATCATCACCTGTTTATAAATATGTCTTATGGGGTGAACTAATTACATTACAATGCTGTACCTCAGGAACAACGGCAGAAGACCTGCGTCTTCTCATTGCAACACTGGCAAGATGGGGTGGTGGAGGTACCTTCAGAATGGCATGACACGTATCTGCCACCTGATGCCTTGCTCTTCCTGCAAAACCCTGTGACAGAAATGCCCACAGGGGAGATCAGGAGGCCATCATGCTGAACTCTGTGCACATGCATCCGTGACGACTCTCAATCAGAGCTTGCAGTTTAAAGCATTAAGGCAGAGAGAGCAGAGGGGAAGAAGGGAAGCCAACTACCGTGTATACCACGTTGGTCCTCAAGTGGCCCAGCAGCCCTGCTGAAGCTGCAGGAGGCTCAAGGTGGTTCCTGGATTTCACTCTGGAGTAGAGCAGGGACAGCAAGCTCACCTTCAGCCCCAAACCCCACAGCCCCACGTCACTGGAATCAGCAAATGCAGGACCATGAGCTCAGCAGCAAAGAGGGATTTTAAAAGTGCCCCAAGAAGAGCTTGTGGTCTCATGTATTGCTCAATGCATGAGACTTTTGAGGGCAAAGACTATGATTTATTAGGTATTTGTATGGCACTTTGAAACACGGGCCCCTAGTCGGGCTGACGCCTTTAGGAGTTACCATTATCTAAACAGTAAATCAACAATAGTATTAATCTACGACACCATACCTAAACACAGTGGATGGTTGACAGAGCACGACAACTATCAATTTCCTGGCTTCAGAGATTTTTTTTTCCCTATTAAGAACATGTTTTTGTCTGTATAATTTAGTTTCCTTCACTTTTTGTTTTAAATATGGAATTAGGTATTACTGCCTGAAAAAAAAAAAAGAAAGAAATTTGGCCAGCAATCAAAGCCATCTTTTTAACTGTTGAAGCACATGAAAGGTATCTGAAACACGACAGCAACAAAGAACAAGGAACTATTTGTCAACGCCACTTGGTCATTGGGGAAGCTTAGGGGAGGAGACTGATGCTGTTTGTTTAAAACAAGCAAACAAAAACCTGACAGACAGATCATTTATCTGTATAGTGCTTCACTTGAAAATACTGGCGGAGGGAATGCATCTTAACTTGGTTTCTAATAAAAAGTGCTGACACACTCCGTTACAGCAATTCCTTGCCTTGGGGATGGAGGCTGCCTATTGCAAGAAGGACCATCTGAAACCAGGGGATACCTGTGGGATCAGGCACAACATGGCAGCAGGTCAGCCCAGGCCCTTAGCAATCCCCCTACCTGTCCAACCAGCAACACCATGGCATCTGCCACACTCAGACCAGCCTCATCTGACTCCAGCCCCACCAGCTCCAGAGGAAGCAGGGAGGCTGGATTCATCCCTGGGTACCTCTTTCCTTCCTACAAGCCAGCTAAGCCGAGGAGCAATGCCCTGCGACCACCATGCAGAACAACTGCCCATGAGTCCCAACAATAAAGTCTGCTCCAGTCAGACGGGGCAGCTCCTGCCCTCACATCAGCCCAACAAGATCCTACGGGGCACAGTGTGGTGCATGACCCAGGCTGTGCTCGGTATCCAGCTCCAGTGCGCTCTCCTGTTCTGGGTGCTCATGTTCTACCAGGGCGGTGGAAAGGACCATCCCACCTGGCGACGGCATCTGCCATCCCAGGTGCCATCCTGTCAGGTGGCAGCTTTGCAGAGGAAGGGGGGGCAACCTCTCTGTGAGGGACAAGCGCTACGCAGAATGGTGTCGGGATGGGTACACAACCACCTTCCCTCTTGCACGCTGTCATCCCACTAGTTATTGCAACCGTGTCCTCACCAAATCCCCACATGGGTAGAAAAACATCATTAACGATACAAATGACACCCAGGGAGATGAAACGATGCTGGAGGCGTGCCAGAGACCAGGAGCCTACCTGCATTTCCATTGCCCTCATGCAGGACCTCAGCAGTGGGATTACCACAATCTGTCACATCTTGGGTATTTGGGAAATGCTTGAACCACCCACTTACTAGAGCAGGACTCGCATTTGGCTTGGGGAAAAAAAAACCCCCAGACTGCCGTACCGCACCTTCTACCCAGGGCTGTCTATCTATCCCCATTCAGTCCTCTCCTTCCCCACCCTGGCTGATATTACACCCTTTTATTTACAACTGGGGGTAACCAATTTGATGGTTCATGACGTTGCATGCTCGCGGCAGAACCAAGGGCTCCTGGGCTGCTCTTGCTCCTCCCCAGCCAGCCTTTGGCTGTAGCTGGACGTGCTCTTTTCTAACATCGTTACTTCTGCTCAGGAAGCAAGTCTTGTTCCAGTTGACCACAGAAGCCTGAACACAAGCACCCAACACGACTTACTTCCTTAGCTAAGCCATGACCGGGGTAAACAACCGCCTGCAACAGCGGCAGGAGAAGCAGGATGAGGAACTCCCTAGAAACGCTCGTGCCGCGGGGGAGCGATGCCTCTCCCCGCTGCACCAAACCTACAGAGCACCTTCAAGGCCTCTGTGTCTCAGCAGTCCTCCAAAGCCAGCTCTGCTCTCCCGGGCCTCCCGCCAGGCTCCCAGGGAGCATGGGCCGAGCTCTCTTGAGTGGGAAGATGCTGCTCCCTGTTACCTAAGTCTTCCAGCCCTGTCCTCTCCAGAAATAATTTTAAAAGCTCAACAAAATCACCCTTTTGCTCTATAGAGATGCGAGGCATTGAAGGAACAGACGAGTAAGCGTCGGGGGGGGGGGTGCCCGAGGCACCCCTTCTCACCCCCACTGTTCCTCCAGTGTCTCGCCTTAAATCTGACACAACGTTTTCCGGTGAAATCCCCAGAAGGAGCCCAGGCACAAACCAAGGAGCCCAGGAACCCAACCGTTATGCTACAGCTCCACTCGGGGGGGTGGAGAGGGAAATGGCCATAGCCTCCCGCTTTAGAATAACCGTAAAAACAACAACAACAAAGACAAACCCCAAAACACTTGCAAGGGTTTCATCCCCCGCCCCGGGGTGATCGATGCTTTAGACGCAGGTGAAGAAGAAAAAAAAAAACCCAGAGCCGCCGAAGCAAGGCTGGGAGGGATGGAGAGTAGGGAATTACCCAACATTTAGGTCAGCCGGGGTGCGGGCGGGCGTCTCTCCGCTCTCCCACCGCCAGCCGGGGGCGGCGGGGGCCCCGCAAGCGGCCGGGGCTCTATTTAGGGCAGAGCCTGGCGCAGCAGCAGCAGCTATATTTGACACCGGGGGTAAACAAGCCGGCCCCGGCGGACGGAGCGCGACAGCTGCCCGGGACAGCGGCCCCGGTGCCCCCGCGGCC
>VZZY01019815.1:224953-270556 GCA_013400335.1 Eurystomus gularis | reverse complement strand
TCCGGTTCCTAACGGGAGCTCATCGCATCTCCCGGTGCTTCACCGGCGGCGTGTGCGGGCGCGGGGGGGGGTCGCCTCTGCATGTCAGTCCGAGTCGCCTCGCTCGCTCCGAAAGCCGCGCTCCCTTTTGCAGCTGTCAGGGTGAGCGGGGAGGTGCATCTGGAAAAGGGGGTGGGGGTGGAGGTAAAATGTTGATAAATCCACCAGCCTTGNGAGGAGGGAGATGAATTGGGGTGGGGGGTGGAGGTGGGAGGGGGGAGAGAAAATGGCTTGTCCCCCAGATTGCCGCGGAAGCTGCCGGGCTTCCCCCGCTCCCGCTCTCACGGCACCGGGGCTCGGTCCAGGCTTCCCGGCATCACGGCACAGCGCGGAGCTGAGCCCGGCGCCCGGCAGCCGGCGAGCTTTGCACAACTGCAGCGAGAAGCCAAATCCAAACGCCAATCTGCGAGCCTCCGAACCCCACGTCACCCTATCAGCTGGGAGCGAGAGCTGCAACAGAATCACAAGCCATGCATATTTATTCTGCTGAACCCAGAGGGGGGAATTTTCAGATCGTTTCGAGCAAGGCACGACGAAACCGGAGCGAGCCCCTTTCCAAAATAAATAGCAGGCAGGGCACGTCTCGCATGTAACATGCGCACACTCACGCACACCCATCTCTAGGAGATCTCCGTGGGCTCAGGTCGGTAGAGATGGACACTCGCTGAGCGGCGATCGCTCCTGCACCCTCCAAGTCTATCGACTTGACTTCGTGGGTTTCAAGCGAGGGAGGGGAAGAAGACGGTAGTCCGGCCCCAGAGCGGAACATATTGATTGCGTATCTGAAATGTAAAGCATCTGCCAAACACTTCTGAGAGATTAAATATAGGCAATGTAATTACACGGGCAGAGTTGGTCCTGGTGTCCATTTGAAGCTGCATGCTCTGGGTTTGTGCTTGCAGAAACCACCCATCATTTTTTTTAAACCAAAGTCAAATAACAAGTTGAGACAGCAAGTCATTTTAAGGTAAAAAAAAAAATACACGTTGCCTCCAAAGTTGCTATTTGACTTTGGCAGAAGATGACTTGGGGGGTGGTTTCCAGGGCCATGGAATATCACAGTTAGCTTTATGCCTTCCACAGGACACATCATGATGTTTGCACACAGGTTTGCCTCTCCTTGTGATCCCCTCTGTTCTGCCACAGCATTAACGGGCAGATGTGTGCCTCCAGCAGATTTACCTTCTGGCATGGCTCCTCACTTCTCGAAAGAACCAGCAAGCCCAGGTATTGTAAGGCAGCAATCCCTGCCATGGGGCTATTCTGCCAAAGGATAGGGCATTTCATCCAGAAGAAAGAAGCTTGTCTCCACCCAGTTGTCCCCTCACCCTGTGAGGTGATGAGGGAGCAGAAGCTTTCTGGTGAGACCTGAGCACACACGCAAGCACAAACTGTCCCTGTCAAAAGCAGCTGCGTAAACTGCCATGAGAAACCTGAGCCCAAGTCCTGTGCTGGGCAGCCGCTTTCACCTTGGCCAGGCATAGGCAGGAGATGGACAGACAGGGAAGGGGAAAAGGCAGCAAAAGTCACTGAGAGGGTGACATTTAAAATAGTAGCACCTACTTCATTCTGCTGAAAACAGGTAAGAGAAGCTGCGAGTTGACTGTAGTCCCCTGGAGGAAAGCATAGACCATCAAGTTCCTGGAAGTCAGCTTGTACATTCTGGTTGGGGCTCCACAGGACGGCCCCTGGCCTCACACCTCAGCACAGAAAGGATCCAGAGACCTGGAGGAGCAGTTACCCACTTTGGTCTGGCTACTCACTGTTATTAGTTAGAACAGGGCATGGAAACTCAGAGACAGAGAGGCAGCCAGAGGAGGCCACAAGAGACACAGTTGCTGCCACATCAGGTGAACGAGTAGGAGATGGCACACAGGAAAGTGCAGAACATCCCATGGGTCCTCGCCTCAGCCCTATATCTCTCCAAATGCCACCTGCCACTTCTGTCCTAGGACAAGGGAGCAAACCAGGTGGGAACATGGTACAGGACGCACATGGGCCAGAGGACAAGGTGAGATCTGACATATGCCAAGGTACTTGAGTTCAAGGTGCTAGCCAGCCCCACACAGAGCCGCGCACCTGGATGATGCTTCTGTGTGACTTCAGGGGGGAAGAGGGCTTCCTGCCACCCAGGAACACACAGGCACATGTGCACACGTGGCCCAGGGCATTGAAAGAAGCACAGCTGCATCAAAAGAAGAATGGCCAGCAGGTTGAGGGAGGTGATTCTCTACCTCTACTACACTGCCATGAGACCCCAACCTAGAGTACTGCAGCCAGCTCTGGAACCCCCAGCACAAGAAAACACATGGATCTGTTGGAGTGGGTCCAGAGAAGGGCCAAAAAGATTATTACAGGGTGTTGTGCTGGTTCAGCCATCATCATTCTATGCTGCCTTCATTTGCCTGATCACACAGGCCAACACTGAACTCACCAACAGCTCCTCAGAAGTCTTCTTTCAAACAGTTCTGCCATAAGTTCCTGTGGACCCAGCTCCTCCGCTGCCCACTGCAGTGCCAGCATCGCCTGCTGGACACAATGGACAGAGATGGCTCCCACAGTGGCCTTTCACGTGGAAGGACACCACCCAGAGAGCTCAGCAAGATGCAACCAGCCCCAACAGAAGCCACACCCAACAGGAAGCTTTTCCAACTAATTGGATCCTGGTTGATATAATCCTGGCCTCACCCACCACCCCAACCACGACCACCTGGGTGAGGGCAGAGCCACAGAGACACAGGTGGGCCAGGTTCTCCCTCTGGAACATGAAGCCAATAAGAAAAACAAAACATTCTGCTAGGTTGTGACTCATCCACAGGTCAACTCCAGCTCAGGGCCCACAGCTCAGGCCCCAGCATTTCAAAGGGCTGGAATACCTCTCTTACAAAGACAGGCTGAGAGAGTTGGGGTTGTTCAGCTTGGAGAGGAGAAGGCTCTGGGAAGACCTTATTGTGGTCTTCCAGTATCTGAAGAGGGCCTACAAGAAAGCTGGGGAAGGATTTGAAGGAAGTGCTAGGACAAAGGGTAATGACTTCAAACTGGAAGAGGGTAGATTTAAATTAGAAATTAGAAGAAGTTCTTTCACTCTGAGGGTGGTGAGACATTGGAACAGGTTGCCCATGGGGGTCATGGATGCTCCATCACTGGATGTGTTCAGGACCAGGTTGGATGGGGCTTTGACTAACTTGTTCTAGTGGAAGGTGTCCCTCCCCAGGGCAGGCAGCTTGGAATGAGATAAACTTTAAGGTCCCTCCCAGCCCAAACCATTCTAGGATTAAAGCGCCCAGCAGTCTCATCAGAGCTGTGGAAGAGCCCTTTTATTGACATTGATACATAAAATCAACAGCACAGCATCAATGTCTGAAACTCAAGACTGGGTGGATGCAGGAGCCCTGGTGCTGGCCAGTATCACCTGATCTTCAGGTGGCCACCTTCAACCCTCACACCCCTGGCCAGGGGTTACGGACCCCGGGGGTGGCAGCTCTGCAGTCTCCTCCAACACCAAACAAAGGAAACCACCTTAGCCAGCACGGGAAACTCTCCTAACCCACAGCTCCTCATCAGGCGGTTCCAAACCACCACTTGTGTTTAAGGCTCAGCAAGAGCGGGCCTGGAGTTGAGGAGCAGTGGTAAAAACTGCTTGTCAGTGGGAACAAGCCCTGGGGGCAACACAAATCTGCAGTTGACAATAACTTAAGACAGACAGAGATCTTTATTGTACACAGATGTTTCATTTCACCTCATCACCGCAACTCAGTACATAAAATCATGCCTAATACATTTAAGAAATGCTCCCAGGCATTTCCCTCTTTCCTTCCCTTGGATATGGGCCTAGTCTTATGTTGCTCAGCTCAGGCAGAAATTGTCCATCATAAGAGGTAGTATATGAAATTTTTTATCTCCTTAGTCTTAAAGGTGTGCTTATAAGGTACTAACCTGGGGTGAAAGCATCCAAAGTATTATTTTAAATACTAAACAAAACAAACCACCCTCGTTTGTTTTATCTTTAGCAAATGAAATACAGGGATTTCAAAATCCTGGGCTGCTTGGCACAGTCTCACTAAACAAGCCTGGATGTCAGTTTTTAATGAATACTAAGATCATTTGATGTTTCAGGTGTTACCTCAACTAAACCAAAACCACTGCAAGAATACCAATACTCATACATTAAAGGAATGCATGCCATTTCTGCCATAAAATATTTTCTCACTCTGTGAATGACACCACCAGAAGGGCATCTGGGCACTTTTCCCATGAGCAATCAGGACCTTAATCCCGCTCTCAAACCTGTCTCCAAGCTCTTGAGATTTGAGGTGGAACAAGAAGCAGGCTTCGCTCTTCTTTTCCTTGTCCACCTACAACTAGAGAAGATTTTTCTAACTTAATCCATGGTTTCAATATCCCATGGCTTCAGTCTTCTGCTGGCAACCGTGCTGGTAATAAAGATGCTGACAGCAGAACGTAGCCAACGGCAGTGCTGTCGATAAAGACAACGTGCGTAAAAGACATCGACTTGCTCTGCCAGGCCCACATCATCTATCGACATAAAAAAACTGCCAGTGTCCTACGAGTTCTGGAAGAAACTCTGGGAGTGCATTAGCCGAGTCAGAAAGGACCTATTCCTTCCCCTTCATCCACCAACCACTCACTTAGTAAATATGGGTAAGAATTTCACACGATTGCCCTCCAAAATTTCAGATGGATTTGGCCATATTACTGCTATATTATGGCAGGCACTACAAGCTGCAGGTTTGTCTCCTCCTTGGAAAATTTCTAGCTGAGCAAGGCCATAGGAATTGCTCTCCTCCTTGGCCCAATGACCCAAGAACAGCCACAAATACTATCTACATTTGCTCTTGTTGCTTGAATACAGGCAGCCTGACTGCTTCTGCCCCAAAGTTTGTATCTAGGGGCCTGGTACAGCCCCCTTTTCTCATTCAAGATTTGGTTGCAGTGAACCTGGGTTATGTGTCAGGTCATTATTTCATCACTTTGCTTTTCCTCCCTCATCAGCTTTCATCAGGTGCCTGCTCACACTCATGTTGGAAGAGATGGGATAATGTGACATTTTTTAGTATAATGCATCTGCAGAGCCTTGAAAGGAAGTTCCAAATCTGAGAAAAAAAAACCAAAAACTTTCTAGGGGAAAGAGGAAAGGAGCCACTATGTTGGAGGCAGCTTCAAGGCTATCTATGATTACAGAGCAAATGAACCCAGTTTAAATGTAGAATTCTGGGTTTTACTTTCTCCACCATAAAAGCCTGCTTTCCAAACACGCTTGAGTCTCTGAGAGCCAAGGTGGGCTTTACACGCCCACCTTCAACAGTTCACAAGGTCCTTTCAGACAAGCCATGAGACACTTGAGACAGTCTGTCCCATCTTCATGGCACTTCCAATGACCTCCACAGGTCCTAGCAAATGGGTTTCTGCCACAGATACACAAGGAAGGATGAAGCATTGCTTGTTCTTTGTGTATCCTTTGCACTGTGATCAGGAAGGAGTGAAACAAGTTTAATATCTCTGATCCACAGATGTGGGTGAGACAGATGTCAGTTGTGGTAAGATCCTCTAGTCTCATTGCAGAGCTTCCCAAGGGGTTTAGTCTGAGGTCAGAGGCCATGTTCCTCAGGTCTGGCTCAGAAGGAAGGGCAGTTCTTTGTGCAATCACCTTCACCATCACAACAGAGTGCAGAGGAACATAGAGACAGGCCCACATATAGGTGACCGATACCACAAACATGTCCTGGCCTGGGCTTGCCAAGGGTATTCTGTGTAAATGAACATGGACCTAGAAAAACTAAATGCAGCATTCAAACACCATGCACAACCCCTCTAAAATGATAATTAAAAACCCCTAAAGATAGCAGCTAGTCATTTGGAGTGTGGGACAACTCAAACCCTTGAAAACTTATGATGAGAAGTGACACTTTCCAGAGAATCAACCCGAGAATGAAGGAGAGCAAGGGCACACCTCTAAACCAGATGTTGTTCGTGATGGAATCCAGGACACGTTACTTCCAAAGTTTTCCATTTTTGCTCTGGCTTCAGAAACTGTGTTGGTCTGTAGATTGACCACTGCATGGTATAGTGAAAGTGGACATCTGCAGTGGAGCATACATGCTCAGGACAAACACCCTGGGGCAAGGCCTGGCAAGCCAGTGCATCCTGGGAGAGGAAACAGGCACTCATTCAAAGGGGATGTTCCCAGCATGTTAAATGGCAACCATGGGTGGTGTTCAGGGAGACCCTTCTCAGGTTGAAGAGCTCTGAGACATTCCTTCTTTTGGGTGTCTTAGAGAAATAGCTTAACAGCAACTCTATTGTAAACTAGATTGTATGGTTTTGGAAGGGTTTTAGAACATAAGTTTTTCCAGGAAGGACCAATTGGACTTACAGCATCAGGATATGTGCCAGGAAAAAGGGCACATCCAGAAGCCCCCTTTCAACTCTAGTGACTAGTAATGAGCTACCAGCACCAACACTGCTGGCGAGACATCCATTTTCTCAGCTTCAGAACAAGTACACAAGGCTCAGATTGCAGCAGTGGATTGGATCTGCTCCTCTCCCCACTCCCACTGAGGACAAAGGAGCCCGGCCTCAGAGGAGGTTTGGTATGACAGACGATAGCAACAGATACTAGCATGACGAGAAGCCTACAAGTACATCCACACGTTCTGATGGGTTCTCATGTGTCTTATGAAACCCTGGAAGAGGATTTGGCTCTCAAAAGTTGTCAGTTTATTTAACAGCTTCCCCAAAAAATCATTTTGAATTCCAAAAAAATCAATGGGAAAAGCTCATATTTCATTGATTTTGAAACCAAAGACAAAAATCAATTATACCACCACCACCACTCTGGTTTCCCTGTTAAACACTGGCACCAAGATTTTTTTTTTCTGCTTCCTGCACCACATGCTGGCTAATAGCATGGAGAAAAAAAAAATTAAAATCCATGTTTCCAAAACTAAGCCAGTGCTTCATGGAAAGGAAGATTCTGCGATTCTAGAGGAGCAGCTGGTGCTTTGGCCACAAGCCACACACAGGCTGGCTTTCTTACAACGGTCTCAAACTCTTCTCCCTTCATCCTGTGCCCGTACCTTCAAATTCTAGGTGAGCTACTCGCTAGCCAGTAGGCTTGCTAACAGGCTACATCGTGCTACTATTGGCAATGAAAAATGATTAGAGTTATGTTATATTACAGCTAGCATACAGGTGGTGGGAGCATGTTGTCCCCTGTATTCTGGTTCCTAAAGGTCTTTTCTTAGGAAGGAAGAGTCAGGTTAGATGGTAGGGCTTTGAGCAACCTGGTCTAGTGGGAGGTGTCCCTGCCATGGGCAGGTTGGAACTAGATGATCTTTAAGGTCCCTTCCAACCCAAACCATTCTATGATTCCACAGCACCAGCAATGCACATTCTCTCACCCATTTTGCAGCCTTGGTGGCCAGCATAAGGTTGTGGGTGCTCAGCTCAGAAAACACTGGTGTGGCTGTGAACAAGGCTTCACACTATGGTTTGTTTCCTCTATGAGCATGCAAGATGCCAGAGCTGAAGGCCCCCGACCTCAGGGGATGTTCCCAGACAGCGCAACTACAGATCTTAATATCACAGTCCAATGGGGATAACAGAAAATGCTGGATAAAGATAGGATAAGATTTTACTATTCCCCTAAGGCCAAGGTAATAATTTTCTTAACAAAACAGCTGAGACCTACTCAAAAAAAAAAAAGTCTCCTATGCAATAGTGGCTCTTCCTTTAAATAATCTGGGACAAAGTGAAGAGTGCCAGATTGTCTCTTCTCCCTGAGCAGTTAGAAGAAAGTCATGCTTCCCTCCAGGAGACTTCAATCCCGGCTTATAAAAATCAGAAGGGAAAAAAAGAACTATAAAGTAAATTAACATCAGCTGTTAATGAAAGTGAGCAGTTTAATTAGAGGAGTGAGTGGTTTGCGCACAGAGAGCTTGGAGAGACTCATCCATCTCTAGGACACACGTGGCCTCTGTCCAGGTCTTGTAGGACCCAGGAAACACACATGGGATGAGCACTTGTGGTACAGGGTCTGACCCCAGATGGCTCTGGTGGTGGAGATAGGGCAGAGACAGTCTCCCTGGGAAGAGGTCTGCCATGAGGACACTGCACAAAGTCTCCCACCACCCTCAGCACTGAAGCCTTGACTTTAAGTCATGTCGCTGAACTGTCCTTCTGATACATGTCATGTTTCATGTTAAGACATTGGTTACCCCTTAAAGTATTAATTTATTCAGGTTCTTCTAAAACTTGAGCTCACAAGACTATTATCTACTGTATCAATGTTTTAAAAAAAAGCACAACCACAAAAGGACATAGGCACATGCAACATATACCTATATAAGCTTAGATCCCATGGAACACACCCATTTGTCCTTGGCATGCCACCACAGCCCAAAGCAGTGACACAATATTGCTCTAACAACAGGATCCCACCCTGAGAGTAGTTCAAGGGTTCCAGATGGAAGAAAGTTTGTGGAGAAGAAAGGCACACTCAGACACATGCACGAAAGACAGGGTGGTCTTTCATAACCTGAGTTTTCTTTCTAAAGGGGTTTATTTTCCATATGTATATTTTGTCCTGTACTTTGTACACAGTCCTGCAACCACCCCTGTCCTCCGTCTGTTTCTGTACACCATCTCCCACCCTCTCGCCCTTGCTCCTCTCACCACACATCCCCTTTAAGCCCCCCCTCTATGTTGTTGCTGTGGGGACAGGGTTTTAGCTGTTGCTCTTTGTCAACATATCACATAAACTAGAAGGTTTGAGTAGTTCTCTCTTTTTCCTCCACAATAGCTAATTTGCATCCCATAAAGTGCAGAAGGGGTTTTTCTCTGGAATAACTGAGAATGGCAGAAGCACTTCAACCTGGATATTCTCAGGTTGCCCACCTCCTGCTCCCAGCATGCTCCTGGCAGAGGAAGGCTATGGCCACTTTACACAGCCTCTGGTCTCTGCGGGTTTTCATATTCACTCCTGACCATCTTGCAGCTACAGAGCAATAGCTCCCGCTTCCAGGAATCCTAGTCACACATTGTTTACCAAATACATCAACCTCACTCTAAGGTCCACAAGCAGAAACACCAGGTAGAAAGAAACACCTCCTCTCTACATGCTGGCAGGAGATTTGCTGAGGTTCACAGCTGCACCAGCCACCTGAACCACATTTGACAGGAGCGACCCAACTTCACTTGGCACAGCTGGGCAGACAAAACGCAGCTGGCAACACTCAGCATCTCCCAGCAGAGCCCTAACAGACTGGGTGCTTCCCTCAGCTTGGGCATCCCGAGCCTCTCCTTCCTCCCCCCACCTTCCTAGTTTCTCACAACTGGGAAATTCAGATTTTTGGAACTGCCACCCAGCTACCAGGTTTCCCTGCAGTGGGCTAGCAGGTCCCAGAGCTACAAGACAGACCACTAGATGGGCACAGGTAGGTTCCTGCTGGCCAAGCAGCCTCCTTGCCTCAGGAACCCAGCCCAGAGGTCACCACAGGGCTCTCAGCAGGTATCATACACGTGGATTAAGTAGCAACCCTGCAAGGCCTTTACAAAGGATTGAGAAAATGCCATTTACCTTAATGGGAAGAGCCGCAGAACCTCATACAAACACCAGTGCTTGGAGGAAACCAAGCCCCAAAGGCTGGCACAAGGTGTCAGAGCCATGTTCTCTGCCGTGCTGGCAGGAGCTGAAGAAGCGGCTTTGTGGTGCTCAGGGAGGCCCAGCTCACCTGCAGTGAGCAGGTACATGCTTGGAGGAGGCTGCCCAGCAGGATGGGAGCTGGGTAGTGAGAAGCTGCAGGTGGGGTGCAACCCCCTGGGAATATGCTGCCTCTGTGGAGGGCAATGGGTGATGCCAGGGAGTAGGTCCTAGTTCAGATACCTGCCTTTGCCATGCCCTAAGAGGGTCCTGCAGGAGTCCTTCTGGTGTGGCAGGGCCCTCACCCCTGTCCTGCCACCAGCCCCCCCTCCTCCTGGGGACAGGGAGGATCTGTGAGCCCACATGAACTGCCCAGCCACTGATTCCATGTGCTATTCCCTGCCCCAGCCTGCACTCAGCTCACATCTGCTGCATCCACGGTCCTCAGAAGGGCCTGGATTTACTCCTAAACTGGAAGTCAAAGGTACTGACAACTCTGGAAGCAATTTCCTCATCCTCACCCATGCAGCAGAACAGTCTCCTGAGTCTCAGCAGTGTGTAGACCAAGTCACTTGACTGGGAGCCAGGAGACCTGCTGCTCCCAGCCCTTCCCTAGCTTACTCTGGGATCTTCAGCAGCACCAAGCAACTCCTCAAATGCAATGGGGCATTACTCATCTCCCAAGGCTGCTGCAAGGGCTAATTGCTTGACATTTGGTTGCAATGCCCTCCAGAGGATGAAGGTGTGGTTCAGCACAGCCATTATGTGGCTCATTACAGAAGTTAGTATTTACTAGACAAGGGAAACAGCATCCCAGGAGCGGCAGCATTGTGAAGCAGCCTCCTTCCCTAGCATCATGTGGTTTTGGTCACTCTGCAAGAGTAACAGAGCCTGTGGTGCTTGGGTTCCCTTTCAGCTGGTTCTGCTATGAACTGCTGTGCTCCCCCTGCACCACCTGTCCCTACTGCCATCATCTCACTGGTTTCAGCTGCATCTAGAAATGGACAGAGCCCTTAGTTATATTCTACTTAACATCTTTCTAGTGTCTCTTCAAGTGCTTTCTCATTACTGAGTAGGAGGGGAGGGATGGCTCCATGTCCTACAGAGCACAGGCAGAGAGCTGTGACTGCTGCTGGGGAAGTAGGGATAGCCAAGCCATTGGCTGCCACAGCCACCCCTGGGCAAAAGACCAAGGCTCCTCTCTTCTCCACTGTCTGGAGGAGCATTATCCCCTCTGCCTGACACTATCCTGCAGATCAGCATGCCTCCAGGCACCTGAGCTACTGCCTGGCACCTACCACACTCAGAAACCTGGCAGCAAGTCCCTGGCTCCCCTGGGCTGGGTCACTGGCAGATTCACCATGGTCTTCTAGGTGAAGGTCATAATTCCCTTGCCACATGCTCTAAGGGTTTTAATTCCACCCTTGTAAGTGTGTGCAGGGACAAGAGCATGCAGCACAGCCATGAGGTGAATCTCATTTTGTCATGCCTTCAGGACGTAAACTAGGAAGCACCCTTTATGTAGCCTCTGCATAGACAGCCTCATTTCTTTGTTGGTAGTTTCATGGTATACTGCCTTCATGAGATGGAGAGCAGCTGCCATGTGGCCAGGGGACAGGCTGCAAGAGCCCTTGTTGGACTTGTTTGGTGGGTGTATTGAGATTTTAAGTCCTTTGCCATCTTCCATGAACAATGAATGCGTGTTCAAAAAAGGGAAAAATATAAAAGAGAAAAAAGATTATTAGCAGGATCAAAGCCTCTATGAGTCCCATCACTTCCCCCAGCTGCTGCTGTGTCTAATCATTTTCATAGTGTATCAGGGAGTGTGAAAATCACTGATGAATTTTATGACAAAGATTTTCATCACAGAGGGTGGGGACATGAAAACCTCCCAACACAAATGCAATTGCAGCTGCAGGTTCATTCCCAGCTACCAAGTGTCTCCCCTTACCTCAAGTACCACTGGGGAAAGCAATGAGACAAAAGACTCCAAACCAGGTCACCTCTTTTCTTTGATGGAAACACACAGACGAGTGCCAGTCCTTGCTAGAGAAGCCTCTCCCAGGAGGCCAAGATGCTGAGCAGGTGAACTTCCCTTCACAGATTTCCTACCAGCACACAGTAAGTAAGACACATGCACACTTCCTCCAGGGCTCCGCTGCCTGGAAAAGGCTCTTGGGCCTCTCAGCAGCAGCAAGGGCAGAGCTCTGAGCCGAGGTGTCCCAGCTGTAAAGCAGCAAGCACCCAGATTCAGCCTCCAGGCATGGTCTTATCCATCTAAGCACTGCACTGTCCTCAGCCAGGTCAAAGGTCTCCACAGCTTGTAGGGTCAGTTCAGAAAACACAAACTCATGAACTCTGGGCAGCTGGAGAACCTGAGGACAATCCCTCCTCACCTTCATCCACACCTGCCAGTGTGGGACCTCTCCTTCACCTGATGCCTTTACAGACAAGTGCAACGAGGTCCTGACCAGCCCGATGTCACAGCAGCACACACAGGGAGATGCAGAGAGCTTCCAATCACTTCAGCAGAGTACAGACTATGAAGAGATCAAGCCAAATCCTGATCATATAGAAATTAGCAGGAACTTTGTCCCTGTGAGCAGTATAGTCCACACTACACTATGGGAGCCGCTGAAGAGCCTGGAGAAGCAATGCAGAGCAGCAGATGGCAGGAAGAAAATGTGCTGCATCCAGGACCTTCCAAGGGGAATTTGCAGAAGCAGAATGAAATTTGGTCTCTCCAGAACATGACAAGCCCCCCTCACAGCATGTAACAGACCTTTAATGGCAACTGCTCAGTTGATGTCTGCTACTAAGAGGCAAGATCACACACAGGTCATTGGTTTGTTCCTGACCTTGAATGGGACTGGAAGCTATTGCAGTCCCACTGGCACTGCCTCAGCCTCTCAAAGAGAAGAGTGCAACGTGCATGGGGACTTCCTGACACAGCCTGCACTCCCCTTGAGCACTGCAGGACCTCCTCCTTCACACAACAGCCCAGCACAAGATCACTGGCCACCCTGGCCTTACACTCTGGCTGTTTACTATTTAATGAAGCAGGTGGGGAAGGGGATTACTTGGGGCATCAATTCTCCTGCTTCCCAGGCATGGGATGGTGTCAGCCAGCATGGGTGAAGTGACAGTCCCATAAGGCACCTGCCTCAACCCTGTCCAGAAGGGAAGGCTAGCATGGGCCAGGTTAGCACGTGTGGGTGCAGATACTGCTTGGTTTCCACCAGTGTCCCACCTGGACTGAGCAGATCAGAGCACTGGGACAGGGAGAAACCGTTGAGCCAGGATACAAAACTAAATCAAAGTTTTATGGGCTAGGATGAAAGGGGAAGTACTTCAAAGACTGCAGAGCATTAATTTTCCTTTTTGCTGTGGTTTTTCCTTTCCCCTTGTTTTAATATGATGGATCACCTGATAATGACAGGCGGTCGCTCTTAGTGATGTGTTCACACAGGATAAAGGAGAGCAGGAAATTGGATCTGAGGCTCTATACTGTATTTCAGTGAGCTCTGGAGCCACTAGAAAGAGACACTTTGTTGGATTGTTAATGCCACCACATTCCCCACAGCCGCAGACATGCAGTCCTGTGTTCAATTTCCTGCTGTCACTCGTTGTGCCTGGTGCGCAGCCCAAGAACAGGCGTTTGAAGTGTATCTGATTTAGAGATGCACACAAATGAGGCACAAGCTCTGGCTACAGTAGGAAATTGAACTGTTGATGAAAATGGTTTTCACCAGGGAGCCTCCTTCTCCTCTTCCTGCCTCCTCCATTCCATGTTGTCCAGGGTTTAAGGTCACAACTATCACCACTTTCAGTAAGGCATCGACGAATGGTTTTAGTACTTGTTGTTCTAGCCCCACATTTTCTGTCCACTGTGAGGAAAGCTCTCTCAAAGTACACAGAGTTCCTTCCTCTCTCCCCTCCTCCCTGTCCCAGGTGCTCTGTGCCATGGTGGAGGTAATAGGCTGAGCACACAGCCTTAGTTGCTTTCCCTCTGCCACCTTCTGCATCCTGCAGCAAGAACTGGTTTGCCTGCTGAAGGGGATGGAGAAGGGATAGGGACCACAACAGGGAAGGAATAGATGTTCTAATACATGCTGAAATCTTCTCTGCCTTGCAGCAGCTGTCAGGACATTGGGAATGTCAGAACACCGGGCTTTGCTGTGTTCAAAGCCAAATCCCATCACACACTTCCTCAGCTGTTGGGAAGGCAGGAGGGTACTCTTCTAGAAGGACCACGATGCATGTGGGTGCATAGCTAAATGCCGACATGACACTAGAGCACTAAGTCCTGGAGCCCAGCCTGCTGATATTTTGAAGGAGATGAAGCCTGCTAACCCCAGCCTGGAGAAAGGCGCTACAACTGGTGCCTCTCAGAACTGAACTCAAACAGATTCACATCCTAGAGGTTTTGTGTTCTGGACCCTGGTTTACATCCCTCATTCATCTCTTGCTATAGGCAGCTATTTGCTCTTCTAGACTGCAGCCTGGATCAAAGACTGATGCAGGCAAGTTTTTTACTCAGGTACAGCCAGCCAGTCCTAAGCAAAATATACTCTTTTCATAAAATAGGGTATTTTTACTTCAGATCTTTGGGCTGGGCAAGCATCTGAACATACATGAGTTTGAATTGCATCCCAGCTTTGGAGGCTCTGCACTACAACCCCCTGCAAAGCTATTTTGATTGCCACACCACCTGGAAAACCACCCAGCAATAATATTCCTTGCCTTTCTGGCCCATCAGGCTGGACTGTAGCAGACAAGGTATTGACGCAGCAACCTGATGTAATCAAGAGCTATAAAAGGCAAAGCAGTAAATCATCTGGATGCCACAGTCTGTCTGTGCACTTAGCTGTTCTTTGTGTTTTCTAAAGCATCCAATAAACAAAATTGCTTTTAACTATTATCAGTCACACAGGACTTTTCCTCGCAAAACTTGCACTCTTGCAGACAACGGGTGGTGCTGGGGAAGGAATGTGGCTGGGAAGTAGGTCAAGAAGTGTCCAGAATTAAGAATTATTTTTCTTTTTTTTTCCTTTGCCACAGGTGAGTCATCTGAAACTTATCTTGCTCTCAAGCACAGCTGGTGGAAAGAGCGCCTCTCACTGCTCCTAGGGTTAAAAAGTCAACCATATTCTTTACTGAGCTTTCCCTCAGTCCTCTTAGGACTGACCATCAAGCTCACTTATAAGACCTAAAATGAGAGCTGCAGCTCTGAGGGAAGCTTGTGCAACAGTAACTGGAAGTGGAGAGTTAGGTCTGTCTCTTATGCCTCAGTTAGGACCATCAAAACCTGCCCTGGAGGGCAGGAGCTGCCTGGACAGAGGCAGAAATGCTGGCTGCAGCTTTCCTCCTGAGCTGGAACTGCTGTTCCCCAGAGCTGTGAGCTCAGGTAAGCTGGAGAAATGCACACCAGGGTGATTGCAAGAGAGGTTCTTGCTAGAGGACCAGGAGGCCAGAGTCCTCTCCAAAGCACAGAAGTGGGTCACAGTCTCCTCCCTGCCCAGCACTTGGTATTTCAGTGCCACCCGTGGAAAACCAAAGCCTTCTTACAGATTTCAGATATGCTGAAGTACATTTTTATTCCAGCCCATGAGATGAGCTTTGGTTTACCTCTACATCTCAAGACTCTGGTTTCCAAGTAAAGAATCATTCAAGATATACAGAGGGTAAATGAGATCAATAATTCCTGTCAGCTTTTAAAGTGAGTAAAGAGACAGTTGAGAAGCTGGAAAGAACCATAGATTAGACACAAATTGAGGCATTTTCTCAGCTGTTTCTTTACCAGAATTCCTGAGAAGCAGGGGAGGACAGAACCTCTCTCTTTACCTACCTGGCCTCAGTAATAAGGCAAACCCTGAGGTCTCAGGAGAGAGACAACAGTACCAGCAGCTCAGGCTTTCCTTAAAAACCATGGATCGTCTCACCAGCCTCACCCCAGCAGGTGAGTGCTATCGAACCAGACAGCTCTGGAGGTGGGTGTTTGGTAGTCAAGTGCCTCTGAAAGCTGTGGAGCAACTTTAACTCACCCTAGCTGAAAATTTTCCCCACTGGCTAACATTTAACTGCCCTGTTTTTTCCAAGATTTAGCAAGAAGTCAGGTACTCAAGGTGACTCATTGCCAGCTAAGCCGGAGCCAGCAAGAGCTGTCACACTGCACAGTAGTCCGGCTGCCCAGGGAGGCTGTCAGGAACATGAGTGACCAGATTCTCACTTGCCTGATTAACTTGGGCATCAGCAATGTGTTGCAGGGCATCACTCAGGTTGGCTAGACCCCTCCCTATGAACTGGAGGTCTGGACGATGAGGAGCCTCTCCCTCTGGATTGCAACAGGGCAACGTTCATACTAACACCACAGCAAAATTCAGTTACATCATGGCACATACAGAGTGGTCCAGCTGGCTTGTGTGCAGCTACACCAGGATAAACAGGAAGAAAATCCCTTATTATAATCATTTGTCAAGTATCTCACACCTTTCTCCCCCTCTCCTCCATTGCCTTTACAGCCTGTCCCACTCCCTGCCAGCCATTTTCAATGGGTTGGCAGTATTTTTAGACTGAGGATAAAGCTTACATAGGAGTAGGTAGATTGGAAGCAGCAGACCAGTTCCCCACACAGCCTGGAGGAGGTGGCATGTGCTCCCAAAGGAGCTGGGCACTGACTCAGCAGCAGATCCTTCATCACCAGGCTCTGATAAAGCATCCATGTCTATACAAAACAGGTATTTTACTCCACGGGTCCTCTTCCTTCTCCTGCTGGTCCCGAATGCCCGCCGTAGACTGTGGACATTTCCCACTAGAGGCAGGATGCACTTGGAGTTGGACACAACAGAGCCAGATGGGCCAGAAGTCAGTCCAGCCCTTTGGATCCCCGAGAACAATAAGATGGGACAACACACAGGCCGTGGTTTGGATGGTGCCACCACCTCAGCCTACACATGGAGTTAGGAAGGAGCCAGCCCAGCGAAGCCCCGTCCAAGCGGGCAAAGGGAGGGTTCTGCATTTGGAGTTACGCCAAGGTGTCCAGGGCAGCACTGCCTGACATTAATATGCTTGGCAAAGCATTAAAAAGAGGAGCAAATGGGATAGGGGGCCAAAGCAGCAGCCTTGATGTAGGACATTAAAGGAAACATTTGCTATCAAAACATCAGAGACAAGGAGACGTCTCTGTAAAAAGAAAAAAACAAACGGTGGAGGGTTCAGCTGCTGAACAACCACAAGATGGGCAGGAATTTGGGAAGAGTTGCTTCTCTCTCAGACACACAAACCTGCCTTTCCCTGGCTGGCTCCAGAGAGAGGAGTTATGCAGGAAGGAGATGTGGGATGAAGCTGTGTTCAGACAGAGCTGCTAAAAGCTGTGGAAAACTGAACTGAGTGCACAGGATGAATTGAACAATGACACTGAAGCAACACAAAGTTTGTCACTGGGATCTCTGAAGTGAAAAAAAAGTGGAAATTACTCAGGGTGGGCAGGCAATCCACTGTTTGAATAGTGGAAACATCTTTTTTAGATTTACTGTGAGAGCCAGATTAGTCCAAGGGCACTGGAGACAGGGCTCATTTTGTGGGCCACAGACCTTCCATTCCAGTGCAGGCTGGAACAAGCACCTGCTTCAAAGGCATCTTTTCAGATAAGTGGTCTGGTTCTCCTGAAATACTAGACATACTGTAGGTGGCACCTTTAAATTATTGTCAAAGGGGGTTCACACTTTACTAGATAGAAAATAAATGATGAACAACTCCCTGCTGCAGAAAACAAGGGTAGGTACCAGCCATGATACAATGCATCTTTTCCCAAGGATCAAAGAAAATCTACACAAATGATCCAGAGTCACTCATTCCACCATGGAAATGAAAGGGTCTGTAGGAGCAGAGCAAAGATTTCATTAGCCATAACTGTGCCACTTGCATTAGGAGAGGAGCTGAAGAAGGCAACAACCGAATAGTACTGGGGATAGTGTTGCTGCAAATAAAGGGAAGTCACCTTTACTGGACTTGGCTAGGAGAAGGCTCTTAAGGCACTGTGGGATTTTAGACCTGGAAATAGCTGCATAGACAAGCCAAGTTTGACAGGACTCAAGAACTGGACAGAGTCAGGCCCCAAATGTTGAGTTGCAGGAGCAACCAGCCACTGGTACAACATATTCTGGAACATGGCTACCTTTAAGTAACTTGAGATTTTAAAATTAATATCTAATATTTTTAACTGATCTGCTCTATTTCATGCAGAAGTTTTAGGCCTGAGGCAGGGATTACTCAATATATTTGGATGGCATAGCTTGTGCAAGAAGACAGCCTAGAGGAGGTACAGCTCTTCCAAGATTTCATGATGAACCAACATCAGAAGAGAGGACTCTTGAACAATCCCTGCTATTTGCACAGCACATGCATAAGATGCTATCTCTTACAGCTCTGCTCAGGTAGTTGTACATCCTTCTGTCCCTGAAACAAGGAGAGAGGGAGAGCTGCCCATAGCAGTAGGTCCATGCCATGGTTCTGGCCTACCACCACATCCCACCTGCAATTGCACCTTGCTGAGCCCAAACAGGGAGATGGTGGTACAAGAGGCACCATAAAGGGTCTGGCAGCCAGGCACAGAGAAAACAGATCTATTAAAAGGAAAACAAACAAACAAACCCCAGAAAAAAGAAAAATAAAGAGTGGAGACCTTCCCTGAGCTTTGGAAAACTGGCCCTGAAAAAGCAATGTGAATCATTAGAATAAAAGAATAAACTACCACCAAGCCTGCCTCTTATATTTAAAAATCACACAAACACCTTATGGGTTTTAGCTCCTTAACCTGCATTCCCCATCTTAAATATGGGTCATGTACACATGAGAAAGATGGGGTGACAAGTAAGGGCAGCAGCAGGTGTCCCCAGTGCGCTAGTCACACTGCACTCCTTTCCTTAGGAGGCAACATATCTTTCCCTCCAGCTGCTCTCATGCTGTAGCCAAAACTTGCCAAAAATTACACGGGGACTAGGGGACCTCTCCCTCTGAAAAGCACTGTTTGGGAGACACCAGCATCTAGAAGCTGATGGACACGGTGGTCATTATCAGTTGACCCATTCCTGCTCAGGAGCTCTCTGCCTGCTGCAGCCTGGATAAATCAGCAAAATTATCTTCCTGGCCTCATTCTGCAGATGGGTGTCTCCAGTGGAAGGCTGTGGTCACAGTGGCCAGTCAGCCTTCGTCATTCATAGCCTTCAATACTGGTTTAACCATAAGGGAGGGGCAGCTTGCGTTGGCCCAGTGCTGTCTCCCTGGAACACTGATAGCAATTTGGAGAAACCGCTGTCAGGGAAGGTACATGAGGGCTTTGGTCTGCAAAGCTGAGCTTGCTAAAAATCAAGCAGTCCTTGGCCAGGCGGTGATTTTGGGATACAGCCTTGCCAGCAGCTGGGCTGATGATAGCCATGGCCAGCTCCTTCCCAACCCACCCACAGAAGGACAGATCCCTTGAAGAAAGGCTTGGAGTTGGAGGACATCCAGGATTTGGCCCTGTACAATATTTAAATGAGTTTTGCCTGCTATATTTGGACCCTTGAAATGCTCCCATGTTTTGAGATGGCTTTCCAGAGCAGTGAGGTGTTCTTGGGGGTCCTGCTCTACCTCTCCTCTTGTCTCTGTTACCCTCTGATCCCAGCAACTGGAAACATTGCCTGGGCAGAAGAAGACAAGAGAACAAAGAATTTAGGGAAACAGAAGCAGGAGAGCAAGCCCCAGCCCTACAAATGGTCATCTTTGAATACATAATTCTTAATTACATATTTAAGCAAAGCCTAGAGTAATTTAGTAAGTTAAGCATGTAATTCCAGTTTAACTGATGGGTAAGCCCCTAAAGCAAATGCTTATGCGTACACAGGGCTGCTCCCTAACTCAGCCAAGACTCCCTGGGGAGCTGGAGAGACCTCACTCGTGCAGCGCTGGGGATGCCTTCACAAGGTATCACACTGGTGCGCACACAACTGGACGACAAAAGCTGTGCCCCAGATTTGTACAACAATCCCAACTCACTGAGAACAATGCTGGATGAGAATAACCCACTTTTACTAGAAGAAGGGTGGACAGAGGGCTCAGATGCAGACTGAGGAGGGCTGCCCAAGCCCCAACCCCACACCACAGCAGGCAGCCCTAAAGCCTCCCCAGCAAACCTGCACCTCTCCATCTGCCAGCCCAGCTCCAGCAGGCAGCCAGCTCACCTCTTCTCACCCCAGCACAGCTGCGCTGCAACGAGGTTGTTGCACAAACCTGCCCACTTCTTAGTTCCACTGTCTAGAAAAATCAGGTTAAAAAAAAGATATACAGCTTTAGAAAAATGTCTGGAAATCCTTAGGTGAGTGCTGTGCAAACAGAAATTGTCATCATTAACAAGCAGGTAAGATGAAAAAAAGAAGCAGGGGGAAGATCTACACTGAGCCTTTTGATGGGTCTGTTGCCTTGGGGGAAAAAAAAAAAATCTATTCAAGCCACATTTACTCTTTGAAAAGTTTCCTCATCTCTGATCAGGCTAAAAATAAAAACAATTGGCAAGGAAGGGCTGGGCAGGGCTATGGGACCAGGCTGCCTTCCAGCTCAGGTCAGCTCCCTCCACTGGTGTTTACTTGCTGTGTTGTGGGCTTGCTGCCCTCAAGGAGCCCCCATACTCTTAGTGTGAAGTTTTCCATCTCTGCCTTCAGTCAAGCCATGAAGCTGTGTATCGAGAGAAAATACACAAGAAAGAGGAGAAAGCTGGCACCACGGCTTAATTAATCTTATGGGTGGCTGTCATGCAGCAGGAGGTAGTGCAAGAATGAGACTGAAGTCTGGGCACAGTGAAGAAATATCACACTTCTGCTGGTGCAACGGAGAATGGGTTTAATATAATGCTCAAGGGAAGAGGTGGAGGGAGGAAGGGAAAAGAGGTGAGGGTTGTGTGCCACTCTCGGGCACATAAAGCAGGGTCTGGGACAACAGGATAAAAGGTTACAGCACTAATTGCCCATCTGCCTTGTTCAGTAAGGGCCACCTGAGCCTCAGATGGCACCTTCACCAAGGCACAGAGAGCTGCAGTGAATGGCCTGGCACATGACAGTCAACCCTCCTCAAGCAGGCGTGTCCCTCTTGCTTCTTTACCCTCTGGGGTGAAAACATCCCACTCAGCGTTCAATACTGTGCTGAAAACCACTCCTTCAATTCTCACAGCTGAGAGAGAGCTGAGCCAGGGGGCACAGGGTGGACAGCTACAAGTGACCTCGAAAGGTCTGAGTTGCATGCTAACACCACCAAGGAATATATCAACTGCAGAAGATCATTGTTCTGGGTATTGTGTAAACACAGAGAAACTAGGTTTTGCCTTCTTACCAGCCTACAAAGGCTAGGCAAAGGGTGGGAAAAAGGAATCATTCCCTTTTCCTGGACATGGCAGAGAAACAACATGATCTATCCATGACTACAGAGGGAGACCGTGACAGACCTTTTCTACCTCCTTAGTAAGAGACAATTTCTTTCAGGAGCAGCATCAGTAATGTCTCCAAGGCCAATAGTCGGTTCAAACTAGACAGCACAAATGCTCATTGGCATTTCAGAGGTGAACAGCGAATAAGCATTCATTGCTGAACAGATGCCCTCCTCTCCTCCTTGTGTTAGCTCCATTTTCTTCCTAGGCAAAGAGATAAATGAAAAAGGCATTGCTAATTAGCTTCCATTAAGGCATGCAATGGCACCTTGCCAGGGCTGTCTACCCTCTGGGCAGGACTCTGGGAGAACATCCCAAAGCATCTTGCATGTCTTAGGTTTTATTCCAGCTGGATATAATTTGGAGGGTAGAATCACCTGGGAAGAGATGCATGAGGAGACAACCAGCAGAGACATGTTGTCCTGGTTTGGCCAGGCTGCACCAAACTAACCCTGTCCTGACCAAACCAGGACACACATGAAGGAGGAATACAAGTAAAACTGAAGAGCTGGGAGGGGGAGGAAGCATGCAGCAGGGACGAGATGGGTCTGCCCTGGCCAGCGTCAATATCACTCAGAGTGTGACTCAGTCAATCCACTCTGAGCATGACATTTCCCTTGGTAGAACATGTCCTCTCCCCAGTTTCTCCGCTCTAATGCACTGATGCTTTCATTTCAAAAGGTGACATGATTACAAGGGATGCTAAAAATACACATGGGCTTTCATTCCACTCCCCCCCCTCCCTGGTGGAACAGAATTTCCAGCTTTCCTCTTAGCCAGCAAATAGCAACTTAATTTGAAAGACATTTAGTGGGGACAAGACCGTTCCTTTCTTTTCATCTTCTCCTTTTATAGAACACTAACAATCAAGGCACAAACTTACAGCCCAGCCTAGTTCTTTGGATGACCATCAGTTAGCACTCCCCCAGCCCAAAGGGAAGAGAGCCTTTCTCTTGCCCATCCTTCCATGGGCCAGCCCTTCACCATTATTAATGGTCTAGCCCAGTAGTGTCCAAGTTTCCTGTGCTGTTGGCCACCTTAGCTACTCTTTGAGGTTCTTACAGCCCCTTCCTTGCCATAAGACTGAGTATACAGCAGATACACAGAGCTGGGGTTCACCACAGGCACAGCAGCCAGGTGTTCCCCCAAAACACAAGCCTCCCAGTAGACAGGCACCACGAAAGCCCTGCCATCTGCCTGCTGCTCCTGGGGTGCCCTGGGGAGAGAGGGGCCAGGGGACCAGTGCACAGGCTGGGTAAGTTGTCCTTCCAGGGGATACAGCTCATAGACTCATATAATCATTCCAGACCAGAGATGAATGTCCTATCAGTCTCCATGGCACAAAGCCAGCTGAGCATTCACAGACAGGAGGTTTTAGATAACAAAGAGTTAGTTATACAAACGTGAAACTTTTCTTGCTCCAGATATTCAATGTACTTGCAATTTGGCTAAAAAAAATAAAAAACTAGCCTATGGATGATATCAGACAGACTTTATGCAGAGGAGCTCTTCAAACAGATGGGAAAGTATTTAATAAAATCACAGTTTATTCATGTAACATTAGGTCACTATAAACTTTCTCTAGCTTTAAATGCTTTTACCTCACATCTGAAACATTTTCTTTTTCTGCTATAGTTTGAAAGACATATCCAAATACTAAGTTACAGTAATTCCTGCTTATGTGTTAGGTATTCAAAATAGAAGCCTTAATTGCAAGTTGCGAATGCTATAAATGGCAGGCAATAAATCTCTACAACAGAGGATCAAAAGGGAAGAAAAACCAGCAACATGGCTGTTTTTATCTAAAACCAGGACACGTTAGTCTGGTGCAAGACCTCAGCTGTTAGAGAGGGAGAATTTTACCTCAAGCAACAGATTCTCTGAAACATTTCTGTATTAGGAAGATGGAGAAAATACAAACTTTTCTGCTCAGAACCATTGCCAGTGTCCCAAAAGTCAGGGACTGATATTAGCTTTTCATTGTCCTTTCAGAAGAAAATGGCCTCATGCCTCTGATTTGTACACACAGAAGTGTAGGACTATTGAAAGAGTTCTTTTAATGAGCAATCCAGAATTTTATAGGAGAAATGGATGACTGAAAGCATTTTAATCACATCTTTTCTAGTCCCCAAATTTTTTTATTCCTTAAAATCAGACATTTACTCTTAGATATCAGAAAATTCTTTTGAGCTGGCTGTTTTATAGCAGCAGGCAAGCCTCATATAACTTCATAATGAGGTTAGATGAAGAGGACATCTTTATATACAAAGCCAGTACACTCTATGTTCTAGTTACTGATCAGAGATCGTTTAAGTGTAAGATTTGTATTGAGGGCTAATGAATCACTCCTTTGGGAATGTAGAAGAGAGTTCCTTAGTAAACTCAGAAACGAGTTACCTCTCCAGAAAAATTAGGCAGAGGAAAGACGACTTTCTGTTTAGATTACAGGATCTAAAAATTCTTTAAGAGATTAATTTAAAGACACTTTCACATGTGCTTGGACCAACTGAAACAGTTTTTCTGTTCCTATGAAAAAAAGCCAAAAGTGAACGGAATATATATTTATAAATACATATACACATATATTACAGAATGGTAGGGGTTGGAAGGGACATCTGGAGCTATCAGTCCAACGCTGCTGCCAAAGCAAGTTCACCTAGAGCAGGTTACATCCAGGCAGGTTTTGAAAGTCTCCAGAGGGAGACTTCACAACCTCTCTGAGCAGCTTGTTCCAGGGCTCTGACATCCTCACAGTACAGAAGTTCTTCCTGATGTTGAGATGGAACTTCCTGTGTTCTAGTTTGTGCCCATTGCCCCTTACCCTATCACCAGGCACCACTGAAAAGAGCCTGGCACCTGGCTAAGCATTTGTAAGATCCCCTTCTCAGCCTTCTCTTCTCCAGGCTAAACAGTCCCAGGTCTCTCAGCCTTTCCTCGTAAGGGAGATGCTCCGGTCCCTTAATCATCCTTGTAGCCCTCCATTAGACTCTCTCCAGTAGCTCCCTGTCTCTCTTGAACTGGGGGGCATATACAGATGTGTGTGTATATATAGACAAATGCTAAGAGAGTTTCAAAAAGCTCCAAAGACATCCTGCAGAGCTGCTGCCACAAGACTAGGGCAGCTACACCGGCTGCCTGTTCATGGTGAAGGAATCCTACCAGAACCAAGGCTCTGAGCTGAGCAGTGGCACTCATGAGAGACAGAGCAATGCTGCCAGGCCTTTGTTACATGGTATATTCCATTTCTACAGAAAGTTGAAGAAAACAGATGGTTTTCTTCCGGTGAGCAGCCAGCAGTGCCCTGCCCTCTCAACAGGCAAGCTCACCGTTCTGCATGGTGGGCCCACTCTCACCACCATGCTCACCCCAGCCCAGCTGCGGCTCTGCAGCAAACCAGCAACATGAAACAGCGGCTTCCCAGCTCAGCACCATTTCCTGACATGAAGACACCCCCTGACCATGGCATCAGGAGTAGCAAGAGGCTGGCAAAGGGAGCCAGCAGCTAGCATGACACTTGTCCAATTCAGCTTCTAGTGGGACAATGAAGTGTGATTTCAGGTAGTGACAGCTTCTGTTAGACATCGCAGGCTGGAGGCCATGTACCCACAGGGAGGAAGAAGTTCTCCTTGGTAAAAAGATTTCACTTGGACTGAAAATTTTCAGTGTTTATTCACTGATTTGCTTCAGGAAGGCTGTTTCAGTTGTTTCCCTGACACTATTGATTCAAATACTTTTGCTAATTATTTGGAACACAGCTGAGATTTGTCCAGCTGCTGCAGTTATCTGGGATTTACCAAACAAGGGTCACCAACTGGTACAATGTGGTTCTTCTGTCAGAGAACTCATCGGATTACTTACACTGGAGCAAGGCTCACTGCCACGTATGGAAATGAGGGCTTTGCTGTCCCCTAAGGAGAGCCCAAATGCTCCTAGGTCTGTTCAAAGCTCTTCAAAGAGACACAGAGAGACAGAGATTGCTTTCAAAGCAACCATGGCTTATTATTTATTTCTGCTTCTTCCTCTTTTAGTAACAAAACAGCCATAATTAATAATCATTATTGTTTTGAGGGAACCTAATTGCAGTGTTCCCTAAAGCATAGCAACACTCCCTCCACGCCCAGCCAACCAAAATAGAAAAATAACATCCCAAAAATAGCAGCAAGAGACACTGAACAAAACCTGGCCTCCCACAACTTGTGTCATTAGACCAGTCAGATCTTTGAAACAAAATCAGCTGGGAGACAAAGACTCTGGAAGACATTGCTGCCTTCCCACAAAAGCCAGCCAGAGGTTTCCTGCAGCAGATGTCTCCTACATCCCTCCCTGTGCCAGGGGATGTAGAGCTGGCTGGTGCTGCCCTAAAAGTGGTTTTGGAGGCTACCTGGCTAGCCCTTCAGAGGTGGAGGATAAATTCACAACATCCTCCACGTACCTCCTCTACAAAGGTGCTGCAGGGGCAAGGGTGGAGTTTGAGTGGTCTCTGCCAACACAAAGATGGGAAGAGACTCTTTAGTCACTGGGTTTGATGTAGGAATGTTGGAATGAAATTCTTTTGAGTTACACACGAGGTTCCACTATATCATTTTATGGTCTCTTCCAGAGATAATGTATATGATTTCCTGCTCTGTGAGTGACTTAGGCAAAAAAACCCCAAACCTCAAACCCTCCTGTGTATCCTGTAATTACACTGATGCAATATAACCCGAGGTAGGTCCACTACAGAAAGCAAATCAGGGGCTGCTCTGAAAGGAATCTGCCAGAAACATGTGCACAGATCTCTGGCCAAGATCTGCTAGTGGAGTGCTCCTCACTCAGAGATTGCTGTAGCTGCATCAGGATGAAAAACATACTGGGAAGGAAGGGACATGCCACCGGCTCTAGCAGAGCCACCCATCTCCTGTCACAGTAGATAGAATGGGTCACAGCTCAGGAAGGCAAGGCTTGGAAAAATCCAGCATCCCAACAAAATCCCAGGTAAATTAGCAATGAAAGGTTTTCATCTGGGACATCAACATCTTTCCCCCATTCTGACTGCCCAACAAAATCTTTTTCATCGCAAATTAATTGATCTGGGTATAAAAGCCAGGATTACGTAAGGTCTTCAGGCACCAGGTCTGGCTGACAACACAGCGTCCCTTGTGGACACTTAGCTTTGGATTTAGAAAGTTTACAACTACCAAAACTAGAAAAATATGGACATATTATGACAGTACTTTAAGATCTTCCTATGTAAGAAATATTTTTTGCCTAGTCCCAGAACCCCATTGATGCAGGAGTACAAAGCTATCAGAGGACTTACCTGTGTTGTCTTCTTCCAATCACTTCTGGTTTACATTTCCTCTAAGCATTAAAGTAACTTAAAAAAAAAGAAAAAAAACCAGATAGATGTTTTTTGTTGGCCTTCCACAGAAGGGAGCCAAGCCCTCCAGCTGCATTGCAATTTCTCCCAGGCTAGAAAGCAGAGACCCACCCGCCTTTTCAAACAGAAGTAATTAGGCCAATGCACCTCAGCTGTACTTGCAAGGCATGTTAAAGGGGACTTGACTTCTAAAAGCTGCCAGGTCTCTTAAAGCGCAGGAATTATAGTAGTTACAGATGGAAAAGAGCTAGGAGGTCACTGAGCCCAGCCTGCTGCCAGGGCAGGATAGACTCCCCAAAGAGAGGACATGCCAAGACTTCAACTGATACTACACTTGATCTTAGCCAAAAGGCCACGAAGAGATAATGGGAAGGGGAATGAGGATTGAAGTGACTGGCAGCTGCCTCTGTGTGCTCTGTAGCAGAGATTCAGGCAAACCTCTTTGGAATAATACTTAGAATTTATCACATTAGGCAGATGGTACTTGACTTGCTGCTCTTAATACATAATCCTGAAAGGTCTGTGCCAGTTCTCTACTGTAATAATAATGCTATTTTGCATGTTACAAGAAACCTGAAGCAGCATCAATAAAGTAGTCTCCCAGGGCCAGTTTGCTGACACACTGTTCATGCCCTTGCTGTACACAAGGTTATCTTTAATGGCAGAAAATATCTTTTTATTGCTCCCTGTTGACTTGGAGTAGACTACAGATCCTCTGACCTTGTTGCCCATACAACATGAGCTTTGGTGGAAGGATGGTCTAAGCAAAACCTTGCTTTTGAAGTAGGAAAGATGTATTCCCTTAGCTTATTCCATCCAGCAGACAGGACTGCACTCGGTCCTGCCTGAGAAAACCTGTAGTGTGTCTTCCCCTTGTCCGTGCCATGATTTTCCTCATCAGAAAGGTAGCTTAGATACATTACCTCTGCAGCAGGCAATGCTGGGATTGCATATTCTCTCTAAACACCAGCATGACAGAGTAACACTCTAATCTTTGTAGTAATAATTTACTGAGATAATCTTTATTTAAACTGTCAAGAAACTCAGCGGCTTTTCAAGAGAAAGAAGAAATAATAAATTAAAAAATTACAGTAATATCAGAGCTGCTCTTATTTTCAAACTCATTCAGAGCACATTACCATGTCCCAGAGGGTTCAGGGAGAGGAGCTCAAGGGCACCAGCAGAGGAACACAGGCCGTCGCTGGTTTTGCAAGCACCCATCCGAAGGTCTTATCTTCATTTCCAGTTTGTCTTCATTTTCCAAAAGTGGAGTTCCTCAGACTGCATATTAAATGAGGAGACGACTTGGGATCCAGCTCACCCAAAGCTAGCCTTATAAAGGCAAAGTGATCAAAACACATCCTCTAAGTGCCTCTAAGTGGAAGGGAAGAAGCGGTGGAGCACAATTCAACACCGCCCTGGTAGACATCTGCTTTTGAATGAGGTGATCGCTGTCTGCATGTGCCTTGACAGTAATGTTTGCCTAGACACTTGACTCCTTGGAGCTACCATACCAGTGGGAAAATTAATTCTCTTCTGCATAACCTGGGCAGGCAATGACTGCACAGAGCCAGTTCCTCATCCCTCAGAGGTGATCCCTGCAAGTCCCCACCTTGGCAGGGCAGTGAGTGCAAAGGGACACTCTGCTCCAGCTCTCCACTGTGTGTGCTCAGAAAGGGGAATGCAGTCTTTGGGGGTGTCTAAATGCTTGTGTGTCTGTCCGTCTGTCTATCTACCTATCTGATATATAATGCCCACCCTCTAAAAAACAGCTTTAACTGTCATATGGCAACACACAGAGACCTTAAAGTATTATGTATTTTCCAAATTTCATGTCTTCTGCTACACCTTTTCATGCAAAGAAAGCAGAGAGTGGTGAATCCTCCAAGGGCAAAAGGCACTTCTCCAAGGACAGAACAAGGAACAGAAATACCTTGGTTGACTGCTGCAGGAGTTCCTAGATGATGGTATCTCCAGGCAGAGAGCACAGAAGAGAACTAACACCTGTTCTCCTGCTAGTTTCTTGGCATTACCTGAACACATAGAAAGGGAAACGCAAAAAGACTGTATAGAATACGTAGCAGTTAAAGTGGATAAAGTGTTTGCCAGCAACAGGACTTAAAAAAAAAAGAAAAAAGGAAGAAAACATCCTTTTAGAGAGAATAAATATTGATGTTTTTAACCTTAGGGAGCTGTGGAAAATCCTGTGCATTCTCCTGCTAGCAAAGAAGATGGGGAGAAAAATGCAGACACCTCAGGGAGGTGGGAGACCCATCTATGATATGATGCATGCAGAGGATGCTATCAAGTTAGTGAGGCTCATCTAAGGTAGTAATCTGCAAATCTGGCTTTGCCAGGAAGTTATATCTGCACTTTTAAGATCATGTGCAGTATGTGTTAGAAAAATGGACCTGTCAGATAACATTGCACAACCCCGTGCAGCTTCAAGGGACAAAGATCGCTCAATTTTTTATTTCTGTTGTGAATAATTCATTACAGGGGTAAGAAATCTTCTTGCATAGATGCAAGAGAAGAGATAAAGGTCTCCTCCTCCTATTTGTATTCAAAATCACTGACCAGCCAGCTGGGTCTGTTCATAGAAAGTACAGGTCCCCATATCCAGCTTTTTCTTGCAAAGTTTGAATAACCTGGATTAGTCAGAAACCTCAGTTCACCTAACAAAAAAGGACACGTTCTGTGGCGGCCATGGAAGATACATTAAAATAAACATTCAAACAAGCATTTAAGACATTTAAATTGCTGTTTAATTAAAATATAGGGGGTTTAGCTACACTGAAACATACTGTGAAAACTCCCAGCTGTTCCTCTGCAGTAACTTCCCTAAGTCAAGCTGCAAAACACTGGCTGTTACAATTCACTTTAAACCTTCTAAAAAAAGCCCTGTATCAGGGCCAGGGTGAACTTCTCAAAATTCAATCAAACTGCATTTGAATTCATCTGGATTTGAAGGATGATAAAAATAAAACATACGCTTTTGCTGTCTGTTATTCCAGCACAGCCGATAAGGATGTTTGCACACCACAGGCAGCACACAGCTCCAAAGGTTTGTTACAAGAACATGCAGTCTCAGACTTTTGTACTGAAAATACACACTTAATTTTAATCACATCTACAGCCCGGTCCAATGTTTGCAAGGCAAAAAAAGAAAAAGCATCCGCAGTGAGGTGGATAGACAAATAATGGTAAGATCGGATGGACTATAGTCACTTCAAATATATATGAACGTGAGTAGGACTGGGGTGTTTCCATCTTTGATGGCCAATTTGTTGCTGGACAGGTAACTTGAAATGATGGAAATCCTTAAAGTTTGCCCTTTTTTAGACTGGTAAAAAATGTTGTTTCTTATTATATTATGACATATGAGCATGCTGTTTGAATATCTGATTTTAAATGGCATTCTTTAAGATGAACAGAAATAAACTTAGGTTGTCATATTAGCGAAAGCAGGAAGGCAAAATGGTTTTTAGAGGTAGCTTCATCAGTTCATGTAAAAGTTATAGTGTCCTTACCTGTGATAGCAGAATATTGGATGCACTAAGGGGTAGGTCTTTTCTTATGAGTCACTGAGTAGCAAAATCCTTGGTTAAATTGCAAGCAAGCAACTTTGTGAATGCTGGTGTGCACATCTGGTGGGGAGCACGCTGGTGTACGCGGCCCCAGAGGTGTGCAGTCTCTCATCTGTCAGCAATCAGGATCAGCACTCACTAATTAATGAAGGAACTCACTGGTTCAGCTGATAAAAGATCTTTTATTTAATTTTTTAAAATCTGGTCGATTGGCATTTTGCAACCTGTTCACTGAGAGAGACCAATTTTGACAGATCTTTACTCTTCTTAGAACATTTCTTCTGAAAAGTTTTGGAAACTGTTGAAACATTTTGTGCTGACTGGCTTTAAAGCGAAAAACATGCTTTTAAGATCAGTGGTGGTTTTTCATTTCCAGAGTTAAGCTACCTGAGGAAAAAGAATCAAGAATGGAAAAACATGAAAAGCAAAATAAGACATTGCTGTTCACCCAGATAGAAGTATTTCCAAAGCCACTAGTTTGCAAAATATTGTACTTGACTTCTGATTCTGAATTGAGTATTTTTTGAGCTCAGAAGTTTTTCCTGAGACAGAAACAATTTTCCTTCCTGCTCTATCCAGAGGGACCAAGCGAAAAGAACCCTCTGTTTTCTATTACTATTTTTGTCCCTAAACATTTTTTTCTTTCCATATTTCTTCTTTTCTCTTATTTCCTTTTTTTCACTTTCATTTTCCTTCCCTTTCTTCCTTAAAATGCCCTATATATTGCAAAACAATAAACTTGCACCTGGAACCCAAGATTCTTTGCTCTTCCTCTCCTCTTTTCCTCTGTTTATTCAGAAGGAGTATGAAAAGAGCTATATTAAGCTAAAATTTTATTCTGCTGTTCTCTGTTCAACAAAAGATAGTCCACTAAAGCCACTAAATCACAGATAACACTTCTCTGGGCAACATTATTAGGAACTGACAGCTGGTGATGGATGAAGATCTCATCTTTTAAAGAAAAAAGTACATTTAATTTCCTTTGTACATATAATAGAGAGCACACATGGCATTGTGTATCTAAAGATAAAAAGAGACCTGCTGTATGCTGGGTGCTGTACTTAAGGGGATATAATACTGGCTCTGTGTTTCTGAGCTTACATTTCACAGGACATCTTCAAATTAATTTAGAAACCACTATTCTTCAGTTCTTAGTAGACAATGAACTTTTAAAAAAGCAGGTGACATTTTACAGCCAGCTCGATTAGAAAAGAGCAGCTCAGAGACTGAGCTGTTACTTTTTAGGAGGAACACTGGAAGACAGGACAGAAAGAGGAGGGAGAATGGGTTTGTAGGGCAGACTGATGGGTTGACCCCTGATCCTGCCTGGGATTAAGCTGCACTCTTGGGAGCCACTGGCCTCCTCGAGGCTGATACCATAATGGATTTGGCACTGAATGGGCACAATGGACTTGATACTGAACATCAAGGATCTCATCAGCTACCTTGAAACAGGCGTGCTAAATAAGTACGGTCATTTTCCCCGTTAACTGAAGCACACCAAGCCAGCCTCCCAAGTACGCTGGGTGAAAGTGCATAGATTTCTTCTGCAGAGGCACGGGCAATACACAGTACTCCTTTATTTCTGGTTTTCAGATTTATTTTCTTTTCCCTTCTCAAATGACCTGTAACTATGACACATACACCATTTTCTTTTCACATTTGCACTGTATAACCGTATTTTACATGTCCTTTCTGCAGCACTACCAGCTGCTGCTTTGGTTGAGTTTAATTTTAACACACATCCCAGGCAGGGTGAAACTTTAATTGCCTGTTTGTGTTAAGCAAGACAGTGAAACATGTAGTTAAAGCACATGTTCAACAAGAAAATAGGGTCGGTCTGATGCCAGTGGTATTGAAAGCCTGCTTCAGGCTCCCGGGGTGAGGACAAGTTTAAGAAAAACATCTGCATGGAGTTTTTGTTTCTAAGTCTAGAGACTATTTGTGTGTTGGCTGAGTGTGGCTGCAAGTCCTTGGAGGAAAAGAAGGCCTACCAGTGAGCAATTACCTTCCTTTATTAAAACCTTCTAGTTAGCTTGTCTAAAATAGAGTGGAAATTTTTTTGTGAACTGTACTGCACTGAAGGATGAAAAGAGGTTTTCCACTGAAAACGCTGACAAAAAGCAGCCTTTCTAACCATAAGAGTTTATGGAAAATTCTTTTACCATCTTCATGTAAAAATAGTTATTCTGCTTTCCCTAAGTCTTCAGATCATTCCCTTCTTTTCTCTGTTTCTTTATTCTTTTTTTTTTCCAGTGGACGTAAAGTAGTTAGTAGCAAAGGATAACATTAGGCTTTCCCCTTTCCTGCAGAAAGAAAAGCCTCTGGAAAATACAAGGTACAAAAATGAAACTTGCCCTGGACTTGTGCTGGAAATTCAAACATAGCCACTCAGAGCAAAATGCAAGATCATCAAGAAGCACAAGGGTCTGTGTAGTTATTTCAGAACATGAAACCTACTGTTTTAAGTTTCACCTACACACATGCACATACAGCTAAACAAAGACTGTCCACATAAAACATCCAACGAACAGTGACCTTTAAATCACTCCAAGTTACTGCTTCTCTGTGAAGAAATTGATTTCTCCTGAACTGTTATTTGGGACTGGTCCCCAGCTGATGATGAGGCACATTTAAGTGGTTTTTCAGAAGCTTCTGTATTCTATATTCTGGTCTAAAACTCCCATCACTCATCTCTTATTACACCATAACCTACCTTTTTTGGGTAGCTGGAGCCATTTTCAAGACCCAGTTTCACTATTCGCAAGACTTTTCTCGGCATCTTGATTCTAGAAGTTTTTAACGCAAGTTTTGGTTTGTATTTAGGAGCTTTGAAATTCAATTGCTAAGCTATTAAGCAAGTTTTGAAACCATTTTTTGATCACAGCAGCAATAGCTTTTGCTAAGCTTCTCCTTCATCTGTGTTACAGCTGAACTAAGACACTGAGCATTTTCCCTTTTGGGTCATCCATGAGTCTGCAAATTGGAAGTGCTATGGGAGAAACACACTCAATAAGCAGGATCCCCAGGGCTGACCTCATACAAAGATCTGGTCAGCATTTTGGGCTGCAGAGAGCTGCTGCTGGGGGCTATCCGGCCACATACCCACTGGTGCTGCACCGAGCTCTCCCTGTCCCTGGAGACAGGTGCCCCAGATTCCCTCCTATGTCCTGGTGCTTCTTGGTTAGAGAAGATCCCAGAGACCAACCTTGCCAGGTTGTTTGACAGATAAACACTTTCTCCTTTATTATCAAAACAGGGATTTTGAAATGGATTCTTCAGTCCACATACAAACCTAAGCAGACTTCCTTCTTTTATTTCTAATTTCAGCAACACTGACTAGAAGATCTGGCTTCTTCAGTCCTCTCTTTTACCCCTTTCATACTTCACACCTCTCACTAAAGCCTTGTCTTCATTGCCTTCAGACCAGTACATGCCAGCTACTGAAGAGAATAAAAAAATGTTAATCAGTGTCTCAGACCAACATCTGCATTTCATTACCTCTGACCCAGCCACAGATGTTTAGAATAACCACTTAGGGATTCAACAAGGTTGTCTCCAGGTGCCTTTGAGATAACCAGAAGTGCTGTATCATGGCTTTCAAAAGGATGTGTCAAATAAGCAGCCAAACCGAGCATGAGTCCTGAACAATTGAAGCTTGCCTCTCTCGCTGGTGTTGTGAGCTGTAATTCCCCACATTGCCTTCTACTTCAGGATGCATGACAACTTAAGAGACTTTATTTGACTCTCAACATGCCTCTCCTAAGTATTATTTCCAATTCAATGGTTAAGAAAGGAACAGCATAAAACATGAGGCCATTGTCCAAGTGCACAGGAATAAGGAGAAATTGTTGAAATAGCTCTCCCCATTTTACGAAAAGTACAGCTTCTGTACCTAGACTGATTTATTGTTGTGGTTTCATTGTGGGTTTTTTTTTTTAATTTGTAAATGAGTCAACAGCATTAAAAATAAAAAGGTGGGATTTTTTTTTAGTGGACTGTCAATAGTGGGCTGTTTCTTAAAAGAGAAGATGAAGAGAAGTGCAATTTGGAAAAGTTTTTCCAACTGCATGTCAGTGTTTGTCAGAGATGCAAAGATAAATCCATCACTGCTCAGAGATGCCACTTCAAAGGTAATTACAAACCTGCCCTCAGAAACTACAGGAAATTTAGTGCCTGTGAAAAAGGGAGGGCTGGGGGGATCCCACAACCAGCAAGCAACCAATTAAAACTGGGTCCTAAGATATAACATTAATAGTGTTCTCCGTAGAACTTCCATATATATATTCCATATATAGAACTTCCATAGAAGCAATTATTTAAAACTACATTCCAGACCTGCTGAAATAAGAGGGCTGTTCCCAAAACAGCCTTTGTGGGATATCAAATTACTGAAAATACACAGGATATTTCAATGAGTTGTTCATCAAGAAAACTGAGAAGCCTAAGGGCTTCATGAAAGAGAAGTACCTCCTACAACACCATGTGTTTCTTTCAGGCACAGTGTTGGTCCATGTGAGCTCTGTACCAGAATTTGAACTTAAGAGTGGAAAAACCCCTTAGCGAGGTACACAGTTTTAATTACTCCCTATTTGTCCTATTTTATATCTTATTTGCCTAAGAATATTGTTTTATCTTACAGGTAAAACTAATGACAAAAAAATTAAACCAATTTCCTTCTTGTCTAGCTTTAACACAGCTTAATGCCTCCACATTATAGGTTTTCTGTTGTTTCCCTATAGCATTTATGAACCTCACTCTTCTATTGCTCCTCTCCTGGTTGGTTGGATTTGTTAGTATGTTTATTTAGAACCAAAGACATATATGATATTGAACAGGGAAACACACAAACACATGGCTCCAATCTTGTGCCAGATAACATGAAACACTATCAGAAGAAAACATGCACAAAGCATGGCTAAGATTATTTCATGTGCTTTATGAATTGCTTTACAACTTTCTCAAAGTCAGTGTTGATTCTTCTTCCTGAGAGAATGACTGGAGCTCATCACTGAGAGACTGAAGAAAATTAAGTGCTGAGGGAAGACTTACATGAGGACAAAGAGGCCACCCAAAATGAAGTGTCCAAAAAGACATTTAGATTGCATTTGACATGTCCTGCGGAGAGGAATAAGACCACACCTCTTCCAAAGACAGTTCCAAAAAGATTTATGTATAGGTGTCACCTAATGCTTTGAAACTAGAATCTACTGTTAATCTGTGCTCTACTACTCCATTCTTCTGAAGAGGAGTTTTACAAGTCTCTTGTAACACCTTATCAAAAGCTTCATTTCCTTTGGAAAATTGACAAGATGCTTCTTCGCTGAACTATCTCGGCGAAAGGGCCCTGAATGCCTGCGTGGCTTCCTCTAACAGCAAACATTTAGCACACAAAGACAAATATAAAAAAACCCAAGCATTTCAGAAGAATTCATCAAAAGATAAAAAATTCTGTGCACGTGCACAAATACGCCTGTAATAATACATATAAGATGAGCTTTGCCACAATACAGTGGTTCAAGAAGAGTCTGCTACAATACAGCTCTTAGTGAGGAAGAATTCTTCCAACTTAAACTGAGAAGTTCCAGTGCAAAGGTCCTGCCTGCACAAAGATATCAATAATCTAATCACAAAAATCTAACCACTGCTAAAGAAATGTTATTTGACCAATTACGAGCTGACAGTCTGTACATGCCTCTGTACGGTCAAGTTCCTGGAAATGAAATGCAAGAATATTATTTAGCCAAAAATGGACTCACTGTTCCAAACAGCTCATATGCCCGTGGAGTCCCTTCCAAGCTTAAGAGCCTGAAGTCATACAGAGGCTCCCTGAAGCAGCATTTATCTGGCCACACACATCTAGATGACAGCACTGTTGTTCTCATTAGGACGACAATTTCTGGTACTGACAAGCGCCTCCTGAAATGTTCTTCCTTGCTGAAGCATCTCAGTTTTGAGCGACAGGGATTGAAAAACAATGGGATATTCTCAGTAGAATAATCAGCTATTTTTTTAATTGAGAATTCATATATATAGCCTGTGGAACTCTGTGCAAATGGATGCAAACAAAGAGCTTCATATCATACAGTGCCTTTTGGACTGATCTCACAGTTACTTATGCATACACCGACATGAATTGATCAGTGCAATTCCCCCCTTGCCCCAGGTCTGTTCCTGACACGGGATTAAAAAGTAAGATGGTCCAGCCTGAGACTTCCTTTTTTTTTAAAGAGGCACCAAAGTAGGCTTGTTCAGTCACTCTGTCTTGAGTCGGAGAGCCTCCCGCCGCTGCTTCTGAACAGTCTTGGAATCTTCCCACAGACTGGGTCCTCTGATGTTCTCCCAGTTATCCAACTTAGACTTTTCCAGCTTCTGCAGATAAACAGTAAAAATAACAGTGTCATCTTTATTATTTTCTTTTTGCACAAGAAATTCAGTATTGCTATTAGGTTGATGAACCGTCATCTACCCTACAAGAGATGTTCAATTACACAGAAAAAAAAAATATTTGGAAGTTATCCACGTAGCTGCATAAATTACTAGAGTGGGCATTATCTGTGTATCAACAGATAACTAACATACAGGACAGGAAGCACTCTAGCATCTGAACACGACCAAAGATATCTTGTATCCTCTTTTCCTTTCTTCTTTCACTTTGCTTTCCAGATCTGTTCTACGACTGTAAGTCTGCCAACTACCAAAGTAGTAGGAGTGATAAGCATTGGTGTAGCTCAAACAGAAGATTAGTAATTAGCAACCTGAAGTATCCTGTCAGCCCAGATACAAAGCATACTGGAAAAGATGAATTATCTAGACAAAGAGAGACAGTAACAGCACAGTCCCCTTCAACCCATGTGGTTTTAACTTGAGAGAGACGCGATGCTTCCTGCTGCCTAGTTTCTCATGGCACCCAGCCATCACAGATAGGTCTCTCACTAAGTCATACATGAGATATGCTAACTGGCCAAACTGTCAGATACTTAATAACTATCTAGATTTTAATTATCTCCTTACCTATTGCTATCATCCACACTCAGAAATACCAATGACTGCAGTATTTATCTAGCCCTAGGGACGCACAAAAATGAAGAACAGGCACCCTGCAGACCTCACCTACCAACTGCTGCAGTTGAAGAAGTCAAACATAGACTGCATCTCCACAGTCCCTTCCCAGCAGACACAGACCTCAAGTCTCCCATGCCAGCCCACAGTCTGGAATGGTACAAGAGAAACGATGGGGATCTGCCAACAGGAGACCGAGGAGGGGGTCTGCACCACTGCCAGAACCAGGGCTAGGCTACATGCAGTACTGCATACCACTAATGACCCATACGGCAGTGGGATTTCAACCTCCGATTTGTGATCAGGGCCTTAATGCAGCAAATGCTGTAAAATTACACCAGAAAATACTTAACCCCGCCCTGAGCCTGTGGTCTAATTTGCCTGCCATCCATCATCCAAATAAATGGCAAATACTGAGGGACTTGAATAATAGTCGCAGAATAATTCAGCAGCTATAAGAGAACAGACCTGCTGCTATTAGTTCATGTTATGTAAAAGTTTTCTGCCACTTCTACAGCTGAGGAAAGTGCAATGAGGTTAGTCAGGTATCAAAAGAAATTAGGCAACATTTAGCAGAAGATAGATGAGAACACAAGCACAAACACTGCAGACTTTCACAAGGTAGGAACAACAGAATGTTTTATACAGTGGACCTGGCACAGGCCTTTCTGAAGAATTGTCTTCACTACTTTATACATCTTATGATTAGCTGGTATGTCATTTCAGCTGGAAAGATCTGAGCTGACACAGAAGGAGGGAGAAGGAGGGAAGGTACCCACCATCGTATGCAGCAGCGACTCTTCATTCTGATTACAAATTCAGAATTTAACATCTGATTCTAACGGAAGCTTCAAGGAAACTATGCTGGAAATAACCTTGTGCTTTAACAGAAGGGAAGCATGCTGGTTTTATTAAACACAAAGGTACCACACAGCTGTGAGGATCTAAACTATTCCCAAAGGTGCTCAGCTCCCAACATCTAAACAAGAATCATCATTTAAAATACATACAACAAAACTTGTAGTATCTAAAGACAGGTTACACAAAGAAGTCCATCAAAACAGACAAGCATACTGGAGATTTTTACTAAAAGTTCCTATTAATCTGCCCCTGAAACTTTACAAAGGCTTTTCAGACAGGAGGTTTGTGCAAGACAGGAGATATTTCAAAATTATACAATCTAACAAACCCATACAAGAAAGTATTTTGGTGATTTCCTGTGGAAAGCATAAAAGTACTTTGAAAACACACTGTGATATACTGACAGAATAAAACAACCAGGGGTTGGATACAGTAAATGGGATTGCCTCAAACTGCAGAACAGATCAGATCTATTTACAGTTAATTCTTGTCAATTAAACCACCAAGAATTTAAGATTCTAATGAATACACGGACAGCATTTTTATTTTTTATTCTCATTATATTTAGAGAGATCATTAACATTTTGTGTCATGCATAAAAATTGTGTTTGATACCTTGCTGCAATTTAAGAAGAAAGCACCTTCCTTACCTGTACATGACAGTATCTGGAAAACCTAGTCGTTAACAGGCCAGATATCTGTTCAGTCATCACAAGGCAGCATGATTAGACAATCCAATTTTCTAAACCGATGCTATCAAGTTTTGAAAGAATAGAGGACTCCTGATGCATGTGGATAAGCATAAGGAGTATCACTGGTGAAAGGGGACCGAAAATCTGCTCTGCAGTGCTTTCCTGCTGTATAGCTATCTTCACATGTATCTACCAGTGCTGGTTTTGGCTGGGATAGAGTTAATTTTCTTCACAGTAGCTGGTATAGGGCTATGCTTTGGATTTGTGCTGGAAACAGTGTTGATACTACAGAGATGCTTTCATTATTGCTGAGCAGTGCTCACATAGAGTCAAGTCCTTCTCTGCTCCTCACACCACCAAACCAGTGAGCAGGCTGGAGGTTTACACTAAGTTGGGAGGGGACACAGCCAGGACAGCTGACCCCAGCTGACCAAAGGGACATTCCAGACCATATGACATCATGCTCAGCCTATGAAGCTGGGGGAATAAGAAGGAAAGGGGAGACATTTGGAGTTACGGCATTTGTCTTCCCAAGTAACTGCTACACGATGAGCCCAGCTTTCCTGGAGATGGCCAAACACCTGCCTGCCTGCAGGATGTGGTGGATGAATTCCTTGTTCTGCTTTGCTTGTGTGCGCAGCTTTTGCTTTACTTATTAAACTGTCTTTGTCTCAACCCACAAGTTTTTTCCCTTTTGCCCTCCCGATTCTCTCCTCCACCCCGCCAGCAGGGAGTGTGCGAGGGGCTGTGTGGTGCTGGCCGGGATTACACCATGACACGACCTCACATACAACTGAACAAAAACCAAACCTTTTTGCGTGGTCACTGACATGAAAATCCTTACAGCAGTATCACCCTAGAATAAATGGCTACATTAGATGGAGGTCAACCGCACATACATAGCTACGTTTTAAATTAATCTTAGGGCTCAGAATAAGACCAAAGTGTCAGTCCTGCTATCGATCAGGTGCAGCACAAGCTGCGAAGTTACACGGCTCCTTCAGACTGAGCTGCACACTGGGAATTCAGGCAAGCAGCTAGTGCTGCTCTTGGATGAAGTCAACCTCTTCCAGTCTAACTGGCTGGGCCTTCTTAATTTCTCATTTTATTTCTTTTTTCTATTTAGCTACCTGGCCTCTACCCACTTAACTTCATAAACACCACATAAAGACAGAAAGTACTTCCAGCTTTTACTAAATCGAAATCCATATGGACTGGCAGTCTAAGAAACAAAAAGCTTTTTCTCCCAATTCAAATGTACTAAATAGTCAATCATTGGAGACTACAGTGAAATGTAATCAGATCAGACCAGCACCACTTTTCCTGCTTGTCTCAAATAGCCCAAAGGATATTGAAAATTATCTGTTTAAAGTAAGATCAGTGTAGTCCATTACATCTACTGATTCACTTCCTAAATCAGCTAAACTGCCTCTTAAAAGTACAGGACTGACAGAAGCTGTAAATTCAAGGAAAAAAAATGCAGCTATGCAGGCAGGCACAGCTCACAAAAAAACTCCAAAGAGTTTGAATTCTACTCTTGCTGGATAGCATTCATGTTACAATAAGCAAACTGAAATCTGCAGATATTCGTTTCAAGCTTTTGGTGCTCAGGCTGAGTTAATTCCAGGCAGTCATTTGCAGAATAATGTTTGGTTTTAGTCTCTGTTTCCCACACACGAAAGGAGGGCTAAGAAAATCCTGTTTACTTTACAGCTCGATGTAATAAATTCTGCAATGAGTGCCACAGACAGAAATTGCTCTAATTCAGAGACACAATTACTTCCCATCATTACAGTAAGCAAACCCATTTGCAGATAAAAGATGAGCCGGTAAGAATATCCTCATGACTGAAAGATGCAGTGAAAGAAATGCACTAAACCAGCCTGTTCTTGCAAGAGCATCAAAACAGCTTGAAGACTATGAAAGATACAGTGAGGAACTCTATGATGACGTGTAGATGGTACAGAATCAAGGCTAACACTAACCTGGCTCTCCTGCGCGTGACTGCAAATCTTAACTTTATCATCACACTGATATGGCCTTGCTGGGTTTTTTTACAAGTCTTTCCCAAAGCCACCCTTTCGACATCTTACTGTCTTAATATAAACTCGGTGTTACTTACTTTGTTTAGGATTTGACATAATTGAATATCTGTGATTATTGATAATAGCCCCTGATAAGTGATTTAATCCTCAGAATAAAAAGAAGTATTTTTTCCAACTAGAGAATGTTTCATTTTTATGTTAGCATTATACAAGCAAGTCAGCAAGCTGCATGCTATGGTCAGATGAAGATTTTTTTGTTCATGAAGGGAAGAAATGGGGGGTTTTTTGCATATGAGCTGGTCCTTTTTCTGGCTTTGCTGAAGACTGGCAAAAACTGCAATGATTAAACCAATACATCTTTAAGTGGCTATGTTGTAAAAGATGTGTGTCGAGGAACTGCACCCCCAGCTTGTCTGTGCATCATTTTCCCAGTCTGAAGAATGAGAACAGGAGTTGCCTCCATCTTAGAAGTGTCATAGAGTTTAATTAATGTTTGCAGAGTGAAGATACTATAGTGACACAAATTACTCAGTAAACCAAACGAGTATAGCATTTGGTTAAATCTACATGCTTACACAGTCTCAAATTTTGAAAATAACAGAAAATAACATTAGACAGACAGACTCTCATCTAGGAACTGGGGTTTGCTATGATTTTCTCCTGACAGGCAGTTTCCCTGAATAAAGTGAAAAACGCCTTAAACCCCACATTAAATCTCATAGGATAACCCAGTGCCATTTAAGCATTACACCTGCAGATCACTCAAGATGGACTTTTCAGTCCAAAGGATTCACAAGCTCTATGGGTAAAGTCAAGAGAATTCATGCATGTGTCATTTACTTTCAGCTTGCCTTCTTTTCTTGAGCAAAAATGAAACTCTAAAACATCATGAAGAGAGAAGAAAGAACAGTATGAGTGCAACAGTACACTTTCAGGATCAAACATTCAAAATTCAGCAAATTCCACTTCTAATTAAGCAATTAAATACATTTGGGATAGTTTTCAATGAAATACATTTGGGATAATGTTCATTGCCCGTGTATATGGAAGTTTTATCAAGCTATGGTTAATGTGTCCCAGAAAGAGAAGTGCTGCTGCTTACTACCGTTTATCTCTCAATTTACAGCCTGGGAGACCTAGCCAAGTTAATAGGACCAAGGAATTCCCCATCTTTTGAGCGCTTGATCTTGCCAACTTTCTATCATATTAAACTTTGTACAGGTACATCCTAGTTACTGCAGCACAACCCTCTAAAAGAGGAGCAGCCAGGGACAGACTCTTGGGATCTTTGCAGGATCTTTTTCAACTACATAAAGGTGAGCTTGGCTGAAGGGGATATCTCATCTTTCAGAGTGCAGGAGTGCAGTAAGAGCAAAAGATGACAGTTCTGTGGCTGGTAGGAAGAGCATATGGATTTCCACAGCATGTCCCTGTCTGGAGCCCACAAAAGCCTCCTGAGACCACAGAGAAGGTTTATTTCAAACATCTTGCTAGGACTATGAATACTTTTTTTTTTTAACTTTGTGTATATAAAATTTGGCACAGCATGTCCTTCTAATAATGTTAAAAAAAATACTCTAATAAAAATGAAAGAGGTGTACAAGGATCAAAATAGATTAGATCCATGAGTCACACATGGTGTTTTTCCTTCTGAAGAGATCTGAAAAATAAGCTTTTACAGGTTTCTTATGTGAGAGGAAAAAGCTGGGGTGAATATCACAGCAAAGGGCTAAGAGATTACCACAAGAAATTATTAGTTGCCACTGTGAAACTACTAACAGAAGTGTGTGGGCATAAGAAAAGAAACAACTAGAGAAGGTTTACGACAATAATGTCAAATTAAACTTAAATGCAGGCCATTAAGTAACTACCTTAGAGAATCCAAGCTCCTTCAAATCAGCAGTCAACCTTAATAGGTAGTTATTACGGTACACCCTTCTGAATTGGTGAGTTAAATCTTCTGCATCTCACGTGCTGTTCCTGGACTCTGGCCGCAGTTAGTTCAGTGAACATTCACAGAGAGTTAGTGCAGTTTGGGACTTCTGTTTCTGATCTGCACTTCCCTGCTGATTTTCCACTCATCTTCATTCCGGAACTTGCTTGTCAATTCATATGGTCAAACAGAATGCTTTTCTCTGTGTAGAAACTATGGGCTTGGCTAAATATTAACAGAGCAACTTCAATGTTTTTAGCCCTAAATATTATTTTCAGTGACATCAATGGCTACTGTTTGATTTGGGGTGTTGGGCAAATTTCTCACAGAAAAAAATAATTGTCCTGTTTCTTCTCTGTGGCTAACATCACCTGTCTATCTGATGAGGATAGTAATGCAAGTGTTAGTCCCTCGCTGTATTGCCAGTGATAGTAAAGGTACTTCTCACAGCCATACTGCTGAATGTACAGTACACAAATAACTCGCAAATAAATCTACCTTCCATTCTGTCAGAACCAACACGTCTTCAAAAACAAATCAGAAAGACTTCTACCTGAGAAGGATCAAAGCATCTAAATTTCTACAAGAATGAAGGGGAAGTTTTAGAAGGTAAAGTCTGAGGCCTTTCTCTGGCTGGAGGATATTTTGGTTTTGAACTACACCATGCTTAAAGACGCTTTGTTTAGTTTCACCTTAGAGCTGCAAGACGGCACAACAGGACAGTGGCTCTTCAATGACTTGCTGAGACGATGCCATGAACAAGATGGAGATACTGAATTGCCAACAGCATTTCCCACTGCCTCTGAACTTCTCAGTGATGTCTCCCAGCTATACTTGGGAAAAACTCAGGTCTTGCCAGATATACAACAAAGTCAGGGGTTGAAATAGGGAACTTCTCCATTCAATTTTTAAAGTTTGATTATTTATTTTAAAAGTGTGCAAAGTCCATGGTCAGACTCCACAGTCATCTCACATTTCATGTTTCCACTTGATCAGTAAGCCTCTTAGGAGAGACCCACTCTCTGACCATAACTTGCTACGCCAGAGCACATTTGTGAGAGTATAGTTTGGGTATTAAATAAAGATGGGTAACAATCATTTGAGAAGCAAAAAACATGCAATCTTTTAAAGTATTTCAAATTTAGCCTGTGTGTCCATGTGGGCATCATCTGGAAGTGTGCTGGCAGTCACAGAATATTCCCAATAGTGTTTATGAAATTGGCCAAAAAAGAGAAAAAAGCTAAGCAAAACAAACAGGAGGATTTTTTTTGCAAAAAGCCACTTTGTCTGGCTGCTGAGACAAGACCTTCCTTCAAAACTGTTTTGCAGTATCCTCTTCAGAGGCAGTTAATGAAAGAAACATACACAGCCTCAGCTGTGTAGCTAAATTCCCATACCTTGTACTAAAGTTACTTCAGAGATATTTCATACCAAAGACCCAGCAATTCCCCACTGGGGGCCCATCAGGATGGCAGAAGTGCTTAACGTTTTCACCTAGTCATCTGTGTAAGAAAACATTGCCAATTCTGCCTGGTAGAAGCTAGCAGGACAATAAATGAAAGAATTCAGCCATGCTGTGTGGATGCAACTTTCCCTACTCAAATTCTTTTTTTTTGGTGACTGAGACAATGCACAGTGTTGGCCCTAACATGGTAAGAACTGATCAGTTCCTCTGGGACTGAAAAAAAAAAACACCAAAAAAAAAACCCAAAAGGGAGTGCTAGCAGGTACAAAGGATTCTATTTTGGAGACAGGGTGAGGAGAAGAGAGTATTTACAACAGGCATTTGTATGTCCCAACCATGTTTGCTGTCTGATTGCACTGTTAATTAGCTCACTTCGTTTTCTATCTATGACAAATCAATGTCTTCTTATGGGATAAAGAAAGTGCAAATGAAACACACATGAAAGAAACAGCTTACAGTTAAGGAAAATCCTGTGCAAAGAGACCTGACCAGGAAAGAATTTAGAGGACTATTTAATAAAGATGAATTCCAGAAATCAGACCAGTAAAAAGCAATACCCTGTGAACTTTCCTGGAAACTAAGTGTCTTTCTCCCTGCAAGAAGCCTTTTTCCAGCAGAAGCCTTCCTGTACCATACCCACTACCAAGTCCCACCTTCTTGTGTTCCTCTAATCACATTTTGAACTACGACACACAAGGCTTTTAAGATGTCAAGTAGAAAAGAAGCAAACCATAGCTTGGCTATGGACTGTACATCCACCCAGACTAAAATGCCTGGCACAAAGTATTTTAACTAAAATCCCTTCCCATTACAGTTTCCATTAACAATAAACAAACACCACTTTGTCCTTGTCTACAAAGCATTAACTGATAAAGACTCACAGTGAAATAAAAACTCTCAAGACCACTTTACATCTGAATAAACTGAAATGCAAGAAACTCCACTCTTCCCAGACACAACCTGGAGGACCGCTGGAATCTAATTTCTAGGCTTGAGAACATACTGACAAAGAAGAGAGCATGGTAGTGACAGAGTAATTAAAAGGGAAAGAACAGTATCTCAGCCTCATCTAGTGTCACAACAGTCACCGAGGAGGGATTTTTTCCCCCAACATCTTTGTCATCTCTCAAACACCTCAAGTATTTAGCCACCACTACCTTCAGAGACACTGAAGTAAATAAATTCAGTAAGACACTGAAGTAAATAAATTCAAGACACTAATCTGTTAATTCTTAACAACACAATCGGTAATCCTCTCGTACAGATAATGGCAGCAACAAGGTACTTGCAGATTTCAACTACGGGCACCCAGCAATTACCTTCCTTCTGGAGTAGTCCTCAAGTCCACACACTTCTGGGCATCTAATACTATAAATTACTACGTTGCTACACTCTCTCTTGCTGAACAAAAGAACATTTCATCCATTCTGTTGGCACTACAATC
>VZZY01019815.1:185474-224947 GCA_013400335.1 Eurystomus gularis | reverse complement strand
TGTTGGCACTACAATCCCTGAAGTTAAGTCAAAGTAGCATTAAGTGTCCTGAATATTTTTTAGAAGAGCTTATTCAAATTCTTTTTTTACTCTTAAGAGAATAAATATACAGGTTACATTCCCAAGCCATCTCTCCATGTACCTTTACTTTTTGAACTGTCCTAAATAAACCTTTTAATGCAGAAATTACTGTAATTCTCAGGACAAACAGTTACACAACTTTTGTCCAGAGCTAATGTTGATCTTTGGTGATTTATAAAATCATGAGGAACAAAAACTGTACAATATTCACATACTTTAAGTCAAGAAAACGGTGTTCTCCAGACTATTCGCAGACCAGCATATTCCCTCTCTTATGTCAGGCTGAGTCCGATAGCTTGCAACCAGTGGAAGGAAATCTTTAAAAAGTTTTAGTTTTGATATTCCAAAAGACAGAGAACCCACTTTTCTTGCTGCTGTGTTCAAATGATGTTCCCATCTATTAATAATGGACCTTACTTCTAATTTTAGTACCTTTGCTGCAGTACAAATCTCCAATACCCGGCCCTTTCTTCTTACAAAGGTATTTATATACAACTAACATTCTTTTGAGTACCTTTAAAAAGATTTAAATCTTTAAGTTTCTTTTAAGGAATTTTCTCAAGTCCTAAGTTAATATATTCAGCCTGTTCTGCAACCTATCCTATTTTCAAAGCCCTGTTCAAAACGTGGACACCAGCAGTAGATCCAGTATTTCGGTACTAACCTCATCAGTGCCACACTCAAAGTAAAATCACCTCTTCCCACCATCTACCATTCCTCTTCATAAAGATTGAATTAGCTCTTTGTGTCACAGCATCACAGTAGAAGACCAATTTGAATTATTTATTCACTGACTTCTAAACCTTCTCCAGAGCTGCTGCTTCCCATAATGCAGTCCACTTTGGCCTCCATTTCCAGTTTATCAAACGAGTAACTTTGGCTACTCTAAAAGGTACTTTGCTCATTTAATGGGCCCAGTTTACCAAGCAACACGACCAGCTCTCTGTCCCCGCCCTGCCGTACATTTACCATTTCAGTACTTCCTTCTGACTTGCACATCAATAATGATTTTTCAATTTCTTTCGTATCACTGAACAAAGTACTCAATATTGCCCAGATACGTCCCAAATCTGACAGAACACTTAAAAATATCACCTTTCTATCCAGTGATGATTCCCAGAGAACGATCATTCCCAGATGGAGATTTTCAGCAGCCATTAAAGTCTTCCCAGCATTTTCTGGGGACTCAGCTACAAACCATCAGAGACTAACGGACATTAAATAACATCTTGTTAGTTATTAAAAGGGTTGGAAGTACAGCTCTTGTCTCTTCTGAAGTGAATATAAAGGATTTTTTTTTCTAAAAGAAATACAAATATATTTTTTGAATGCTGCTACTTTGCCAGCATGGTTACTCATGATTTTACACCCTCATTATTTTATTCTTAGCTTGCTGCAACATCATCCTCTTACCCATATCATTGTCAGCTTGCTTACCAGACAACTTTCTGATGTTCTTAACTTCTTTTATCAGTCTTCTCCGCTTTATAATTTCTCATTCAGTGTTTCCATAGCAATCCTTCCCATCTTTTATTTATTGTGATTTTTTTCCTCTGCCATCAATTGCCATTGGTTCTCATTGGATAGCACATATGTGACTCAAATTTACCTGATTTTTCCATTGTAAAATGTTAATAAATTCTTCTTAAAGATGTTTTTATTTGCTTGAAAAACCCTAAACAACAATTCTTTATTTTGGGGTTTGATGAAACTGACTGAGGCCAGATTTTTTACTGTGTACTAGACCATTAATTTCACAGAAGTACAGAAATCAGCTGCTAGAATAAGGAATGTTATTTTGAGGCTGAATTTAAACCAAGGAAAAGGAATGTACTGTGATTGTTGAACATCCACAACAATGTTTTTCACTCAGGACATTAATCAGTTTTTTATCCCCCTCTTTCAGACAATATTTTTATACCTTCAAATAAAATACTCTAGGCTTTTGTCACAGGTCAAACACTTGACATTTTTTACAGTGTGTTCTACAAGGCCCAGCTCAGCAGCAGAACTACATTCACATTAGTACCAGTGTCACTAGTGGACAGAGCCATGATTTATTAGGCAAAGGGGAGCAGCAAGGACTAATGAGGACATACGAGGACACGTAGGTGTGTGAGAGGAATGTATAAATGGAGAAGGCATGCATAGGTAGCTTTGCTCCTCTGGCATGTCCCAAGGCACAAGATAAATGGCATTATTAACGGATCTGAGATACAAGAAATGCAGTATCAATTACACATACAAATTCTTCCTTCCTCAAAACGGGATCCTGGCCAGAAATAGTCCTATATGAAATGAAGTAAATTTTGTATAGTTTGAGAAGATTTAATCTAGTAAATTAGAAGGTGAGAAAATATCTTTATGTAATTTCCTCACAGTAAATTGATTCAATCTGTGAATACCAACTTTTTTCATCACCACCACCACTACATTGGATACAAAATGTGGACTCCAACATATCTGAAATATCATAAATGTCTTTACCTTTTGCAATATGCCAATATTATGCTTATAGCAGAAATTATGACATTCTAAAAGAATTTAGTATATATTCAATACGTACGTTTCTGTAAGGACAATAAGATATTTTTTAAAGTCTTAGGAAGGGCCAATGGACATTTACACGCATCAGGCAACCATGCTTCAAAAGAGCTGGCTTGGTATCCTCAGTAACAGCTGCACATATAATGCTAATAATATTGTAAAATAAGGCTTTACATATGAAAAGAGCAACTTTTTTTTTTTTTTAATGGCACTTGATCTCTTATCATACCATATTTAGTAACAGGCATCAGTGTAATCCTCCAATGTGACCTATATATAGAATTAGATGTTCTTAAGAGCTGTATTTTGGACAAGTAAAAAAATAAAGAAAGGGGGGGAAAACCCACGCAAAACCCCCTCTCCTGGAACACATGGGGTCCGCAGAAGACTACTCTCCTAAACATCAGCTGTAGCTCAGTGATTGGTTAGATTTTGTCCACCAGAATAGAGGTAACATGGACTAAAATTGTCACATGCTCAGTGTAGAGCCTGTGAAGTATGTACATGACTGCTCCACAAGTTTCACTGAAGCAAGGAACGATTATGCCTAGTGCTTGCAAGGTGGTGCCCATAGTAAACTATATATTGAGATTTCAGAGTTCCAAACAATAATCTGAATCTATTTTCATTATGTGGAAATGAAAAATCCACTTGTACTGTTGAACTGGTCTGCCCTCTACAACATCCAAACACTACTTCAGAAGAATTTTGGCCTGGGAACTCTCTGCAGTTTAGATTAAGAAAATAATAAGATTGCCTCTGTCATTTCTGTCCATCAGGAAGGAGCCTCATTACCCAGTAGGCTTGTAATACGTTGTTATGCCAGCTATATTTTATTATCATTGATTTATCCATAAAGGTAATGCAATTATGGCCATTTAAATATTATCCTTCAACTATTTACTTATCTTCTGGAGGGAAAGCAAAGTATATCTGAATACAGATTAGTTGATTTTGAGGTTAGGTAGTGACTTAAACAGAGAGATGTGGTTCTTTTTTACTGCTTGTGGTTCTACCATATAAATAAATCAGAGCAGTCTTAGAGTATATTCTAGGGAAGGTGAGAGACACAATAATCCCAGAGGCAATCAGAATTTAATGGATTTGTATGTTTTGAATTTCCATTGGAGCTTTCCATATGTACTCAGGGATCAAATCTTTTAACTCCCTACACCATAAAACAGAGTTCATTGTGGAAGGCAGACAGTCCAAAACCTGGCAGGTAGGCAGATGTTCTGTGAAATTAGGCATGTGAAAATACAAAAGGGAAGTCTTATTTTTATTTCAGACAAATTCACAAAAAAATAACATATGCAAAGGTTATATTAGCAAGACCATGTACTGCCATTTGGACCTCTGAGATATATGGGTGCGATCAAGCTCTTCAAAGGCTTGTGACAGGAATGTCGCATAGGAAGAAAAGAAAACCTGCATTCAGCATAAAAACCACATGGATAAAGTGTTAGCTGGACATTCAAGCCAAGTAATTTTAAACCATTAAAAATTATCTTCAATAGTGTTATCCTTCATTTCTGGATACAGGGAGGCTTTTTCCAGTTTTCCTAATACTTTTTTTTTGCAAGCCTGAAGATTTATGAAACTCTGGATATGAAACTGGCCAAAACAGCCATTTTGGAGCCCAGTAATGTCTGAAGAAAATGCATTGTTGAGGCAAGAGTGAAATATTTCTCTATAAAATGTTCTGAAATACTGAAAAAGCAACAGCAGTTGTTTGAAAGATACACAAAAGCTTCAGAAGCAAGAAATAACAGAAGGCATGTCCAGCACATTGTTCCCTAACTTTGTCTAAAGATGACCAAAGCTCATACAGTAGAAATGCTGACATACGTATACACATTCTAAGGCCAACATCAGCTCTACATTTTTAGACTAGGGTAAGCACAGAAATAGTAGAATTTATTTGTGCCACTGCACTTGGCACCTGGACGTCAAAGTAAAACTGTGTTCAGAAAGGAGCACTTCATGTTCAAAAACCTTTCTTTACATAAAACCTTTTTTTATTGGACATCAGTGAGTCAAAGGCAGATGGCTGATCTAATTTTAGTTAGGGACAGATACAACCCACCAGCAGCCACGGTAATCAAGGGTAGCCAAGGTTATGAGCCCCAAGCAACACATTTATTTTACCTCATATTCAGATTCCAGTGTCACAGCACTGTGTTTTAATTTTTCTTTCAAAGCTGGATCAACCTGCAAGACAAACAAAAACAAAGCAAAAATGTTTGCCTTTAAGAATTTTTTTTTAAAGAAATCTTAACCTCAGATAAACTATATATTGGCACATGCAAACCCTTCTCTCCTCTAAATGAGCTTATGTGCTGTTTGTTCAGATACCAGGATTATGAACACAGTACAAGAATCGGGTTGAAAAGACAGGTCAACAGCCAAACTTTTCAAATCAAAAAGGAAGCACGTTTCTAACTAGCCCTGCACTGGCAATTGCCTTCTATACTTAAATCTGTAACTGTTTAGTTTGCAACTGCCAAACCAAACAAAGCCTTAAACAAATGAAACAAGAACAAACAATAAAGAGAGATTTGTGATCACATTACGTATTTTCCTCCTGAACGCTGCGTTCAGTGAATAGATATACAATATAATCTGGTTTACAAAGTCTAAGCGTGAGCCAAACTTCCAATTTGCTGGTGCATACACAGCTATTTCCTACTTTTGATGCTGTATCGACAACGCTGGTGATTCCTGCCACCTTTCAGAGAAGCTTATTCAAAGCACAATTCTAAGTACAGGCATGTCAGTGAACCATAGCAGATGCATTCCATGTTTTAACTTCTCCTTAGCCCAGCAGAAGTTATGTGCATCCCTCCCTTTGCTAACTAACATCTATCTCCCAGAGGCCGAAGAGTAGAAGCAAAGGGGGGAAAGATAATTAGCATTCTTCTTGCTTAGAGAAAGCATTCTATGTTCTTCCCAAACAAACACCAGCCACATATGCAGTATTCAGACATAGGCTTTAGGCTAATCAATTAAAATATCAAATAAATCTACCATGTGAAAACATTCGCACTTTTAGACCTTAAACACAACCAGTGCTTAACAAATCAGATGTGTAAGGAGACTGATAATGTGCTTAGTTCTACACCCCTGGTACACTAGTCCAACTGTGACTAGTTCAGTGAAGAAAAGTTGTTATTCTTAATTAGCTGCTTCTTGATCTGAATGAAAAGGGCTGTTACCTTAGTCACAACCAACCTCCAATGTCTGTAAGCAGTCTAGAAAGGAAAAGGGAGGGAAAACATTACAGAATTTGCTTGGTTGATGAGAAGATCCACCTTCAGATCCTGCCCCAATGCAAGCTCCTGATCCTCAGAGGTACTTAAAAAACACACTATCTGTATTGATGGGAACTGCTTTGAAGAACTTCCCTAGGCCATAGTGTTCCCCTTGATTACAGACATCGCCTGCTAGTTAGGATGCAGCCTGTGAGACCTCAGTTCCTAAGGATGCTTAGACAGACAAGTCTAACGCCATCTGTGCATGGCCAGAGGTTTCCTTTCTCTATCTGATCAGAGTTCTGACCATAGAAATACATGCATTTGCAACCTCCGGACTCATTACACTTGGGAACTCAGCCAAAACATCTAAAATGGTTGAAGTCTGTACAGGATACAGCTCCCACCTTCTTCATAATACAAAACCAACTTGTAAAACAAGGTCTTGTCTCTGCACCGGCCCTCTCTATAAAATAAGAAATGAAATGCTACATCTCTGCTTTGGCATTCGAGGCCTCCATAGAACTGCCCCTCATTAAAGACGGATTGCCTGTCTCCTGTGACCATGACCTCCAACAACAGCCACGCTTCATTAGAACAACGAAGCCATCCATCACACATGCAGAAATGCTAACTCTTTGGGCAGCTGGGCAGGCTTTGGAGCTTGCTTTCACTGAGATAAGAGTGATCGTGGGCCTCACGGTGTTCAGAACTAAATGCAAACATAATTTGTTACGCTTGGTGTTCTCACGATCCATCTATGGACAAGGGGAAATAAAGGCTCCAGCAAGAGAGTTTTATTTCCTCCTGTGTTTTCTCTTCATTTAATAAGACACCCAAGATAACATGGTTGGAGCAGCATTTTTACTTAATTAACCACAGCCAGAATTTAACTTACAAAGACAGCTCAATATGCCCATTACCATGTTTTACTTTAGCCATTTTTAGTGCGGTGGTTTGGGTTTTTTAATGCCTGGTGTTTGCATGGCCACATTTGTGTAAAATAAAGAGAAATTAACAGTGAAGTTCCTGCTGCTTCTCCTCCCTTCCAGCCCCTTCTGTCCTCAGACTTCCTCATGTCTTCATTCTCCTCTGCCTGCACCAAGGGAAAAAACGAGCTAAAACTGAGGCACAGCATCCTGATACTCATAACTGATGCTGTAGCTCTAATATTGACAAAAATTGAGAAGTTAAGGAGACTAGTTAAAATCCATAGAAAAAAGTTACCCTGTAAATAAAATTTAAGAGAAACTCACTCTTCTTTAGAAGCAGTAATTTCGTTCAGCAAATGAACTTACCAAAAAAAAGACTAGCTAAGCCCTGTTTTGAGGGTAAACTATATACATGTCTTGGCAAGCTCTTAATATTTAACATAGAGGCACATGAAGTATTTAAGTCCACTCTGCAGAACATGCTATTTCGCTTGAAGTTTCAGAAAAAAAAAAAAAAAAAAAAAAGGGAAGTATGTATTTCCTCTTACCTTTCTGGTTTTTGTTCCCTACATACTTACTCGTATAGAATAATTTAAACATACTTGACTCCGCACAGAAATTGAGTCACCTGCATGTTCTGAAGCCTTGGTTGCAAACCCTGCTTTTCAATTGCCACATGGAGACAAGACAGGTTACAAATGGTTTTCAGTTTTCAGAACCACTATGGCAGGTCAGGAAAAGTATCCTAGAAAATTCTGTTTCCACAGTGTTTGCACCATGCTGCACTATCTTTGCAACATCACAAGAAGAAAAAAAGAGAAACAGAACAGTGCTATCCTCATTCTGAAAACGCGGATAAACATCAACATGAGCCACAATCACAGATCATAACTCACAAATACTTAAAATGTGGGCAGAGCCAGGAAAATGGCCATGCCAAAGCAGTAGCTCCTTTATATTACACATCTGCCACAAGATCCAAATACAAACACATACATTTCGCTTCATGATGACTGCTCTGTCAACACAAATACTGCCAAATGAGCTAAAAGTCTTCGGCTATGCACTGGCAAACGAATCAGGGCTAAATTATGAATACAAATCCCTATTAGTAAATATGCTGGGGGAAGCAGACAAAGCCCAAATGCTGTAACAGCCTGGCAGTGTCCTCTCCACCATTATTTAGGAGGCAAGAAGGAACAGAAGACAATATTCCTTTAGACAAGAGGACTCCTTGTCAGGCAAAATCTCAGATTTAAGATCTATTTAGACTCAAGCTTTCTCTAAATATGAAATTCAAAGATGTGTGGACTTAATTACAGCATAACTTCACATTAAATTCTTACTGAAAAATTATTGAAATACTTGATGTGACTATTCAGACAGCTTTCATGAGAAGCTATCCTCAAGGCTTCAAAACCAATACTGTAAATACCATTTTTCATGGCTTTACTATTTTTTATTCTGTTGTTGTTTTGGTTGTTTTTTTTTTTTCCCCTTGTAGCACTTGCATTAAAAATTAATGAAACATCCTCAAGAGTACTTTGCACTATACAGGCTTATTGCACATTACATCAATTCAAAGTGCAAGGGCAGGTATACAGACAAACCTCAAAAAAAGGTTTAAGAAAAAAGTTTTCAAAATAGAATTTTTGTCCCATTTTACACTCCAATGTTGCTTCAGATTTATCCTTACTAAATTTCAAAAGGTCCCCAAAGATAAAGACTTAAAAAATATTCTTAGGTGGCTAAAAGTAACTGGGGTTAAGCACAAAATTATTCTTCAAACTCTTTCGAGGTAGCTCTTTGAGGCTGTAAGTACCTAAAATCCTTTCAAAATCTGGCTGCTGCTTCCCATTTTAATTTTTCAATTAGAACCTGGACAGAATTTCTGGTTTAAAAAATAAAAGGCACACCTCGGGGTGCAGACAAAGGGGGATCACTTCAGAGCAAAGCGGGAATAGCTGGTGCTTGCAGCCCCAACCAGGGCCTCCTACAGTGCATGGCGATGAACGGTTGGCCCCTCTACACTCTTTTCAGTAAAGGGAAATTTCTGTTTGTGACTTCTGGTACAGTTATAAACCCAAATGTGCTGCTGCTAAAAAAATCCTGTAGCTAACAATTTTGCATTGATCCTCAGTGACCACAGTTCATTTTGGTTCAGAAGCAAATAACACAGACAGAGAGCAACTGTGAAATTTGTGAATGTCACTAAGTTTACCTCCAGGATATGGAAAGGATACCTCTTCCACAACAGAACCCAAAGAACACCATCACTATCCCCTTTTGATGTTCAGAGGGATGGAATAACTCTCCCACAAGGACAGGCTGAGAGCTGTGGTTGTTCAGCCCGGAGAAGAGAAGACTTTGAGATCCTACTGCAGCCTCCCAGTACTTAAAAAGGGGCCTATAAGAAAGATGGGGACAGACTTTTTAGCAGGGCCTGTTGTGGCAGGACAAAGGGTAATGGTTTTAAAACCAAAAAAAAAGGTATATGTAGCCTAGATATAAGGAAGAATTTTTTACACTGAGGGTGGTGAGACACTGGCACAGATTGCCCAGAGAGGTGGTCGATGCCCCATCCCTGGAAACATTCCAGGTCAGGTTGGACAGGGTCTGAGCAACCTGATCTAGCTGAAGATGTCCCTGCTCACTGCAGGGGGGTTGGACTAGATGGCCTTTAAAGGTCCCTTCCAACCCAGACCCTTCTGTGATTCTATGAAACACAGGAACACAAAGCAGATCAGCAGTGTCCCTCCTGCTGAGCATTCAGAGAAGAGGAGCAAGTTGATTCACATCCTAATTCCCAGTCATCCACAACACACATATGACTGGATCTGCAATTTAAACATCCCACTTTCACAAGCAGTCTCTCCCTTAGCCATAACCTTATTATTGATTGGTTCACTTGCTATACGTGGCCATGGGTTTTAGCACAAAGCAAGTCTCAAACATATTACATCTTCTAAAATCAATGGTTCAATTAATATCCAAGGAAACTGTCAGGAGACAACCATGTCATGAGAAGAGGACTGTGCTTTTAACAGTCTCCTCTCACATAAGTCACTGCAGTAAGCTTTACCCTTCTGTCCAGAGACTGGCATGTACTCACCAAATATTTGCATGCCAAACAAAGTCTTACAAAACTTTCCCTCTAGCAAGCATTTACAGAAGGCTATAGAAGATATTTCTACCCCAAAACTATTTAGTTATTTTTACTAAAACATGAGTAGCCTTCCCTACTCTATCCTCCACAAAATAACAGCCCGCTAAGGAAGATTTCAGCTCTTACTCCAGACATGGGGGAGGACAATGGCTGGAATGTAATGAACATTAAGTTTTTCTTTTTGTGTTTTCATTTGCTCACATCAGCATAGATAGATGGGATACAATTCTCCTGCAGTATCCACAAAATAGAGAATCCACAAAATAACTGTTCGTATTAAACTCTTCATTTTGTCCTCCCCAACCATTTTTTAAGTAAACCAGAACCGTCAGTTCTGGCTCTCCCAATAGAATATCTTCTTTGAAAACATTTACCATATGCCTAACACCCCTACATGGAAAATCAGCAATATTGCATGGATCAGTCAACTTTAATCTTCCTTGAGAAGACTCCCATAAATTGTTACAAAGGTCTGTGTCATAAATATTCCAAATTGTGGTTTATGAGCAGAGTGAGAAGCTGCAGACAGGAGAGGATAAATCCCAGGACACGGGAAGTGCTGTGTAAACTACAGCCAAGCTGAGTGCCGTTCTACTTAAGGAATTAAAGGAACAAAGCTTTTAAAGGTTGTAAAGTACAGCAAAGGTTGTACTTATGCCAAACCCATTGGCACACAGGCTTTGGTAACAGAGAAGGGCAAGGCAAAACACACCACCTCATGCAACTTCATTCACAACATCTTTTAACTGCATTATTTATAGTATTTAATACATAAAATACACTTAGGTAAGGCTACTGCATATGCTTGAACACAAACACTGCTGAACACTGGGCAGACAAGCTGAGACAAGATGCAGAACCTGGCTTTGTGTCCTTTGATTCCTTCCTAAGATCTTCATAGATTTTAGGAAGATCTTAACAGACAGTTAAACAGAAAAATATTTCATCCAGGCTCTGACAGAAATCAATGCAGACATTTCCCAAGGAGCAATATAAAATCTTATTACAGCAGCAGTTCCCAGAGTTACAGTACATGGTGCACCAGTGATCTCTCAAAGTCCAGACCTTCTACTTGCTTCCAGACGGATGAAAAAAAGACCTACAATCCCAAACTCTGGACCATCCATTTTCACATGCTAATGCCATCGGAACTGCAATTAAGTTAAAGTATAATATGACCAAGCCATCTCATACTTCAGCAAGCACTTAAGCATTCTTAGAGTTCTCATATATAACATCATCAAAACTAGCAAGGGTTCTATAGCTTACAGTTCCGAGAAGAAAGTACTCAAGCATTTACTCAATGATTTGTACGTTTTCTCATCCAGCTTGATTTGCAGGTGCTCATTTATTTTTTTGATTTATAAAACATAAATTAGTGCCTTAAACCTTTGCTCTGAGTCTTATGCTATCTTAAGTTTCATTTTGCAGTACAATTCAGTGCAAAAACTGTTCCTTCCAGTATAAATTAAATAAAATAAAATATTCCAATAGGGGAAAAAAGTCCCTATTCCAATAGGGGAAAAAAATCTGAAAGGTCCCTGCAAGGAAAAGTAAATTTTATTGTATGGATAAAGATGAACCAGTTCCACGTATAGTTCCAACCACCTTAAAGTCAGAACGGCAGAGCTCTCCAACACAGGATCTCAAAGCTGGCATTCCTGTGTTTTGCTACATCTTGGTTTCCCTGCAACCCAATAGTACAAAGGGAGGAACTTGCTATGTATTCTGTGCAGTTTTTCCCAAATTTACTTTTTACTCTCTTCTAAACAAAAACCAAAAGAATAAGACCTCCCAGGTGAAATGGGTAAAACATGCTGAAGATCCGTGGTGTAAACTATGCCCTAAAGGCAAGACTGGTTCAGCCTGATTTACTCTCAGAGGACTTATTTCTCACCACAGGAAGGGGTGAGCAGTAAGGCAATAGCACATTCTTTCCTATAGATGGCTGGTCACAACGAAAAGATTCTTAGCCTGGAATAAGAGTTGCAGAATTTGCTGAGTGAGCCATCACAAAACATTGACAGAGAAAACAGCAAGAGGAATAAATCCGCTATTTTAAAAACGTTAAAAGACAGTTTCTCAAGGTGCCTTTGTACAGTCTCTTTAGTATGCTATACCTGTACTGCTACAGCCGCTTAAACATCGTGAAGAACAGGATATAAACTGAACACCCTTAAGGTATCAGTTCAGAAAAAGGAATGCTTAAATGCTTAAAAACATTTCTTCTCCTCAATGTGTGGGTATAATTTATGAAAAATAAATGAAATCTACTACAAGATTTTAAGTTTTTAAATATGGGTTTAATTATACCTTAACTTAGATGTGAGCTTTTTACAATGTTTTAACAAACCTCTCAAAATTCCTTACAATGTGTTTGCTGTCATTACATATATTTATTTCCATTTCAAATGCATTTTCTGCATATTTGTTAAACCATCACCATGTTATTTAGTTACTATTAGTTCAACATTAGTCAATGTATGCAAAAGAAAGTCCAGTTCTAACATGAGAAATGTCGAACTCCTGCAGTCAGAATCACGTGATCTTTATTGGCAAGGGCAAAAGCTTTTATTTTGAATAAAAGTTGCACAAATACAAAAGGAACTTTAGTAAGAGTTCTTGAATATTCACTAAAGAATGATTCACTGTGTCCAAATTATAAGGTTAACTGGTTACACCTGAATCAACTTTCTGAGAGCAGTGGACGTGCTACTGAAAGCACACTTAAGGTGTGTAAGGACTCACATAGAGGGTGAATTTGTGATGCTAGTATTTATGCAAAAAAAACCCTTTTTGCCTCTAAACGGAAGATACTTAATAGCTAGAAATAATAAAGACAAATCACAGCTTTTGGATGCAACTCCTGCAGCGTCAACATTTTTTATCATATTTTTAAAAGACAGCTTCTAAGCTGGAAAATTAGTGCAAATATAGTTTAAGCTTTTCCTTATCATTCTCTTAGTTATATCATAACTCTGGACAGAATCATTCTCTTTGTGGTAACTCGGAAAAACAGAAAGGTCCCTTAAGTTTCTGTTTAAAGCAAGTAACTTCAAGAGAGAAATTGTGAGCTGGCAGCTGAAGCCAGCGTGCAAGCAGGCTGTCTTCCTCTCCTCTCAATCTTTTCATTGCTGTACGAGCAGACACAAGAGGATTGGAGAGGGTGTCCTCTTTAGTTCTGTACTTCAGCACAAATACCTGTGTTCAGGTGTTCACCGACTGTTCCATCCGGCTCATCCTGGTAAACTAGTCCCGGCAGCAGCTGACTTTTAACAATACAGCAAAGGCACCATATGGCATCTAAACCACTATTTTTTGCTTCATCTATCAGTTCAGAAACACAAAGGGATTCATTTAGAGGGAAAAGTCTAATTATCAAACCTTACAGCTTCGATAAAAGCACTGATGCTTCAACCAAAATAATGCCCCAAAAGCCCCAAACAACCGATCTTTTCATGTAGGAACAGAGATATTCTGATCTGTCAAATGTCATATAAATACGTTATACAATTAAAAGAATGCACAGCACACTTACAGATTAGGAATGCTTTCCTTAATCAAACTCCAGCATATATAAATATATATGCTTTTTTTCTTTTCTAAATGCATAAGTTCATGCCTAAGCCCTGTCTTGAGCCATGTGAAAACATACTTGCAACTCTCATATAAACAAGTCCAGTTTTTCACAAGCCAAAAGCAAGAAAATACGCATTAAAATTTTTGCTGACTGAAAATAATCAACAATATAAAACGCAACCCAAAAGTCTGCTGGTTTTTTAACCCTAAAAATTGTTTTTAATTATGTTTTTAAGTGACATTTTGATTTAGAATCAAAACTTTCTGCAAGTACTAAAACCAATTTTAACCTCTTATGCCTATTTGACCAGAAGCAATTTTCAGGATCCAGTGTGAGCTTATCAAAATTACCTTCCTTGTTCTGAAACTGCATTACTACAAATAGATTAAGTATTGAGAAACCCCGCAACTACCCAATTCTAATAACTGCCATCTTGAATCTGCATGTGTTAAAGGAATTAACACTTCTTATTCTACAGTCCACATAACACTTGAGTAAAAATACCTTCCACACTGACATCTAGTGAAGTTTTACAGCAAGAAGAAAAAGGCTAATACTTTGCCACTTACAGAAAGCTTTTCCTCTCCAAATTACCTATATTTTAGATTACTAGAATTTGCGACACATTTGTACATCATGCACTATTTTATTTTGAAAGGTTATTTTGACATTATTTTTACTAAATAACACATTTACCTGCCAAAGGCTCAGATATACTGATGGGTGCATTAGAGAAAGTTATAATGGTAAGATCTGGTGTAATTAAATTTAAAATACGAGTAGCAAAGTTACTATTTTTCCTATCATGCCAGGTGCACTTATAAGGGCTAAACATCCAACATTAACAAAACAATTATAGTAAATTTTGTGGGAATTATGAATGCAAAAGATTTTAATTCATTCACTTAGATATTAGTAAGACAAGTCATCTCTCTCCTCTATGCAGTATCCAGAAAGCTTGTATTCATTACTACATACTCTCTGTAATCAATGGAGAAAGAGACGTTCCTCTGGGAATACCTAAATTAGTCTCCTGCTCTGAATCATCCCAGAGCTTATGCTTGGTTGGCTTTATGAACAGTACACACAGACATTGAGTGTGCAGAAGCGGAAAGACTGTTAAGGAGAGCTTGTGAATCTCTTGACCCCATAGCTGCTCATCTACTCGCACAAGGACAACATACCATCTCAGACACCTTCAGCACTCCTTGAGCTGTGCTCCAGGGAGGCAAGACATGATGTTGTATCAGCTACAACATTAATATCAGCGCTCATTAAGGTTCTAAAGGCGAAATCTCATTTTTATGCTTCATCAAAAAAAGGGCAGTTAAGCGCTGCCTGACACAACATACAGAAGGTTCAATGCTGACTCTTGGGTAAATTATCACCTGCTGAAGCACAAGCCAACCTATAAATGCCTTCTGCAGTGACAGATATTTGAGGAGAGACAGATTATGCATCTTCCCCCCTCATTAGTGGTCGTACTCCAGGTACAAGCTTGGGCTCTGCTTCTTCAGACTGCTGCAGAGCTGGAGTTTGCAACAGAACCAACTGACTTGGGTCTTTCCAGCCTCAAAACACAAAGGAGAAAAAAGGAAAGGTCCATTTAGATAGCGGTCCCACTTAAAACAGACATATTCCCATGCAAAAGGTTTTCAACACCTTCTTGGTAAAAAACTGTACTGACAAGTCCAGAAGTGCAGAAAATCCTGATCGAGGGACTAGGACTCCAGTACTTCTCTTTGAGCTTCAATCTGCTGACACCATAGCTATTGGCTTCACAAGATGAGTCTGGAAAGCTAGATGTTTTCTGGTGCTTGAAGGACGTGAGGAAAAAACAGCTGGATATTAAATTATGTTTTGGCTAAAAGCTGCCTGAAGCTAAATTACACACTTGTAATCACTTCAATTGCAAGGCAAAAATACTAGTAATTAATTGTGGCAATGTGACAGGATTTAAAGCAACCAAACAGAATTCTTAGTAGTATAAAAAAAAGTAAAAATCTGAAAGCTATCAACATTTTATGTACCGAAATTAGTTCCACTTGCAGTGACATCAGAATTAGTTTCCCAATTTAATAACCTTCTCTTCATCTGAATCTAATCTTGACAACAGAAACACCGTCAAGAATGATGGCATGGAAAAATGGCTTCTGTTTAAAAGAAGGAACTCTTAATACTTGCACTCTCTTCTGTATTTCATCACGGAGAAGCTCAATCATCAGAGGTAAAGCTGCCAGATGTCCAGGTTTATCCAGACACTGCCCTTTTTTCCATACAGAAATTCTGTCTTGGTAAAAAAAAATAGTAATTTGGCCATTTGCCTGGAATTTCCAGATGCTGAGCAGCTCTGTCAGGTGGTAGCTCTGACGTGGCTGCTTGATCCTTGGAAGTTCTGGACAACGTATATCCACCAGGACTTCTGTGCATCCGAACAAAGACCTACCTTGTGTGCAGAACACACCTAGCATGTTCCTCATACTGAGTACTCCCAAGTAAGATGTGCCAGAAAGGATCCAAATTCCATACTGAATTTCCTGGACATAAATATAAGAGCCCACACATGAAGCACTCACTCTAAGGCAACCTTTTAAGGGCACCCACAACTTGGCATACGCACATGAAAAAGCTGGAACAATGCACAGGGCCACCAGGTATTTACTAGTTCAAGATAGCACATAGATGTGAAAATTCAGAAGCAACCAGATTTATAGGGACCTAGCACCTGCCTGTGCAGCAAAATCCACTGCCTGAATTAGACTTCTGAAATCCAAAAAAAAGGCAAAAGAAGATTTAGATGCTTAGAAATGGGATACACGCTGGGCAGCAATTAGAGCAGCAGTAACTACATTCAGACAAGAGGGAAGGCTGAAGAGTTTGTAAGTACTAGACAATTTATCCTGCAATTCTAGAAGATACCTCCTTCCAGTTTGGATTCATGGTCTTTAGCCATCTCAGAGTGAGGTGGACCAGGTTTTGCTGGTTTGTTTTTCTGAGAAAGAACAATGCTCTGACAAAAGGGGGCTCAGCTTCAAGATGGTTAATATTCAATACTCATTTAATAAAAACACAGACATTCTAAATGGCACAGAAATTAAAAACCAGGTTTCTCCTCCTTCACATACGTAATCTAACCACGGGGTCACAATCACATTTTCTCCTTCATTCTTCCAATTTCTTAACTATTCCATCCAAAGATGAGTTTTTAAAAAGGAAAGCTGATAATGCCTGCAGCTCCAGGCCATCTACAAATTTATGGTTACTGGATGTTTCCCAGAAAAAAAACCAGTTGCAACTGTTGGGTCCCTGCCCTCTGGCTGAACCAGCCACAGGAAGCAGCAGCATCTCTGCTTCTACAGCCATTTGTAGAAGTACAACACCTGTAGTTGTACAACAACCTGTTGAAGCCTCACAAGTTGTACGCAAAAGCTCATATCTCAGCTAACACAGATTGACGAACATCTATTTAATGAAACCTGTAAGATTCTATACATTTAATAGAATAGAATAATAGAACGCATTGTGTTGAAAGGGACCTTTAAAGGTCATCTAGTTCCAACCTCCTTGCACTGAGCAGGGACATCTTTAACTACATAAAGTTGCTCAGAGCCCCATCAAGCCTGATCTTGAATGTCTCCAGGGAGATGCCAAGCTATGCAGCACCAAGAAAACTATGGTACTAGAGAGCTTGGCCAAAAGAAGAATTTTAGGTATGTAAAGGACCTTCAGCCCAACAGTGATACCATCCAGGTAGCTGCAGAATGGGAATTTTAAGAATCAAAACTTTAGATCTAGACAGATATTAAGCCCCTCAAACTTTAAGGTGAATTTTTTCCCAATCTTTACAAAAGGCACAAGAGCTCTCTGCCTCTCAGAGACATGCCATTTTTGACTCGATGTTTATTAATGTATCCTTACACACAGGATATAGCATGACATCCTAGCACAGATGGCAGAAGAACCCTGCCATTTCTACAGTAGTAGTAACGACCGCATGCATGGAAACTGGTAAGTAAGGGCTTTCCTTTATAAAAACACAACTTATTTTCAAGGTTTGACAAGTGTTCAGTGTAACAACTTACCACAGAAACCTTGAATATTGTTCTTTATGGTCTCTGGCTAAACTTAGTATCGTTAACAATACATTTTCATATGCATTGCCAAAAAACTACACTGCCACGATATTACAAGATTGAAACTACAGATTCACTTAAAAATAAGGTATTTCAAAGTTAAAAATTACTACAGCTTTAATTCTTCATCAGTGAACACATGTATTACCAAAATCATCTCTGTACTACTATTATTAACATCATCACATCCAGATTTAATGAGACCATCCTAACTTTTAACAACCATATGGTGATTTTGAGAGCCCATGTCTGTTTCAGGTTATTAATAGAAGTCTTCTGGTATTGACAGGTCTCCTGGCTTCATCAGAACAGGCTAGATGGCCTTGGTCTCATTTTTTTCAACTTGATACAAGGTGGTATGAAGAAACAGGTATGGGCAATACCTTATCTCCAGGTTGTCCTACACTGCTGTAAGCTGTCTGTGGTGACAATAAGTAGTGGGTCTAGGTGGATCCAATCACTGGAAACCATTTACTGCGTCCAGCTCTGGAGCCCCCAGTACAAAGAAGACATTGACCTTTTGATGCAGGTCCAGAGGAGGGCCACAAAGATGATCAAAGGGCAGGAACAGCTCTCCTACCAGGACAGGCTGAGAGAGTTGGGGCTGTTCAGCCTGGAGAAGAGAAGGCTCCAGGGAGACCTTACTGTGGCATTCCAGTATCTGAAGAGAACCTACAAGAAAGACAGGGAGGGACTTTTTACGAGGCCTTGTAGTGATAGAAAGAGGAGTAATGGGTTCAAACTGCAAGAGGGTATATTTAGATTAGAAATTAGGAAAAGGTTCTTCACTATGAGGGTGGTGAGACACTGGAACAGATTGCCCAGGGAGGCTGTAGATGCCCCAACACTGGATGTGTTCAAGACTAGGCTAGATGGGGCCTTGAGCAACCTGGTCTATTAGGAGGTGTTCCTGCCCATGGCAGGGGGCTTGGAATGAGATGATCTTTAAGGTCCCTTCCAACCCAAACCATTCTATGATTCAAAAGCATACAAACAGTGGTAGCCTCAGAATGGAGCAACAAAAAACTTACTGAATCCTAGACTGAGTCCATACTTGCATTGTACAGAAAAATGGTGGTTAGTGTGCTAAACTGAAAGGGTGTCTGAAAAAATACACTTCTGTCTGGTATCACAGCAAATCCAGTAAGTGGTTGTTTAGAGACAAAGTGAGGAAGTCATCTGAGCTCAAGTAAAATGGATTAGTTTTTGCTGAAGTCAGTACAAAAACATGAACCCAACACTAGCAGCTGAACCTCAAAATCTTCAAGACTAGCACGGATAAAAAGCTGATTTCCATACAATCCCTTGTTTCAGTTCAGTCCAGAGAAAGGAAACCGATGTCTGAACATCTGATACCACCACAATGGAAAGCGTGAAAAGCTCTGCTACCCTTTCATTTCTGTGCCATATTGCAGGACAGAAATTACTACCTTGGATGATTCTGAACCACGGTCAAAAGATGTAACAAGTTCCAAATTCCCCCAGCCAACAGAAACAACGACGCTATAAGGGCTCTTGCTTAGCCATCAATCAGGAGCCAGGCTGTCTCACTTACCATCCAGTTCTAAAACCCTCCACTAAGCAGGCCATGCTTGAAAGCAAGGTCTGCTTTAATTTAGTAAAATGTACTTCATTTACATAAAGATAAATGACTGACAAAGATCTTTTTTCCTCACAGAAGGAATCATAACTGTATGCTTCTCACATTCTCTAAAGCACCAAACAACATTTCAGTATATTATTTTCTTAATTTTTGGAGGACCTAGGGCCAAACTCATTAATTAATTTAGTCTTTGAAAATCAGCTAAATCTACTTACACAAGGAAATTAGCCAAAGTTTGTCTTCATTAGACTTGAGACTCAGGCCAACCTGACCTGCTTAAGGGAAAAAAAATAGAACAATAATCACCAACATCAATCCCTTGCCACACTGTGCTTGTGTAATTAGCTTACTGAAACCAATAAAACACATGAAGATGCGTTTAAAAATAAATACTAAAATGCTAGATGAGAAAACTTAATTATTCTTCCAAGTTCCATTACAGACACTTTAGTGATTCCATGTTCCCTGGCTGACAAGTTTATAAAGGATATCTTTCCCATCCAAAAAATTCCACCAGACACCAGTTAAAGATACTCTGATTTTGTTCACACTCAAACCAAACAGGATGTTTTTAATACAACCTCCCATGAAATCATGGAGGAGATCTCCAGAATCACAGAATACCTCAGACAAACAACGGATTAAAGAGAAGAGTTCCTCTACCTTCAAGCCATCTGCTTGTTTGCCAGTGAAGCTCCAGGGAATGAGTATTTAGAGTGGGCTTCATTTCACCTAATTTTACCCATCTAAACTTTTGTCTTGAAGCATAAAGTCTCTATTCAGGCTCCTCCAACAGTCAGCTGAATAGAAATGGACATTTCTAGAGAAAATAAATTCCACTTTCAGATATGTGTCCAAAAACCTAACTTGTCTGCACCTGAAGTTAGATGGAGCTTTATCTCACCTGCCTTTCACTGGTCAAATTAAATATGTTCATACACCAAGGATGGTGCTCATCTCACTGAAATGTGTTGACCTCCATCTCTCTACTTTTCCATCGGTCAAAAGAGAACAATGTATTTCTCAAGCATCTATTTTAAGATTGAATGAAGCACATTACGGGGGCATTTCTCTCTCAAACCATCCATACAAACTGCCTGGAGAGCTATCTCAAACTGGGCATTTCATTTAAGACAATGGAAACATGAGCAAGATGGATCCCTGACTTAATGCACAGCACCACAAACGTGCATTTAGCTTTAGCTGAGCAGATACTAAGTGTTGGAATTTCACTTCCCTAACTCTAACAATACAAATAACCCTTTTAGAGGATTTTGGGTACTAACGGTGTTCATTTAAATTGACCTTAGCATTGGTAGGGGGTGTTGGCACACCAGGAAGTCTAGAGGATGGAATCTAAATCCATTTGGAACAAAATCAAGCAGAAAGCCTGCAGAACACAGAAGATAACTGAGTGCATGGGACAACCATCGCATTTAAGTCCTTCACTTGTCATTAGAAGAGACAAAACCACCATGAGCTTTGCCAGTCCAGTCCAATCACAATGAGATGGCCTATCCAGAATACTCCCTGAAATGGTGAAGTCAGTCAGTTTTGGTCAGACGTGATCTTTGAGAACACCAAGGTGTAATACGATTTCAAGCACAGGTGCTTATCCATTAAGAACTGCAATAAAAACACCATGCAATTTTCAGTCAATTGAACAATTTTGGGGAAGAAAGTGAAAAACACGCCTTTACAATACCGTTTGCTATCTCAGTTAAATTCTTAGTATCTTTGATAGCTTTGCTGATAGAGCAAATACTGTTTTCTAACACAGATGCAGGTCCTCCAGTAAGATAAACACAGCTTGCAGTAAAGCAGTTCAAATATGTTTATCAGTGGGGACAACACGCCGACATTCCACAACTCTAAGTAAAAAAACATCATTATTTGTGTAATTTTAAATGCTACAGATGTATTCAGAGGTTTAGGTCATTTTGTTTTCAAATCTTCACCTCATATGAAATGCATTATTTAAAAGGAAGAAAATTATGTGATATATAGAAACACGACAGACTGTTCAGAAACCATACTCACAATCAGTGACATTCTCCCCTGATATAAATGCCTCATGGAAACTGGTCAGTTCTCTGCTCCTATTTCCTCCTAAACTATTTCACCCTGCCCCAAAACACTTGAATTAATGGATCTCACCTGAGGAAGTATTTATTTAAATAATTCCTTCTATTTGGATTAATTAACTTTCCTGTTCCCTATGTAAAGTAGAGCAGCATTAATTACCTCCCTTTACAGACTGAGAAAGTGAGACTCACTAAAATTTGGTGACTTGCTCACAGGCAGTGAGGAGCCTCGTGATAGAAGAAGGAACTGAAGCAAGAACCTGAACAAGATGGAAATAGAACTCCCAATGAGATCAGTGGGCATTATTTAAATTGCATGCTGCTGTGGGTCCTCTGACATCCATTCATGAGCTTCAAGACACGAGGTTAAAACACAACACCAGGGACCCACCAACAATATTCTAAAACTGTAATTCTGAGTATAACCAACCAGATAGACAAGGCACTTAAATCACTGTCAAGCCCCATTATGAAAACTGCTTTAGACCAGTAAAATGCCAGTGTCAATAAGTGATCATATTAGACTCCTTCTTTCTTCTGAGCTTCACTCTTTTCTTTTTTGAAGGACAGCAAGGCTTCCATAATCCTCCATGCACCATATGTGCTCTTCTTCCCAAGGCCTAGGATTATAAAATGAAAGCTGAGATGCTCCCAGTTATATCATTGCATGAGTTAAGAATTCAAGACACCAAGTAAACACAGTAAATGAGAATTGACAACGGCAAGGTTTACACCTTGCAGGTGTCTATAAGCAATACCTCATGGGTAATTACATGTCAATCAAATGGTCAAGAAGGACCATTTGAGCAAAGGAGCTCAAAACTGCCATTCTTTTACATCTTGTTAAAGGCGATCTACTCTGTATAAAGAAAGCCTCATACTCCTAGCACGCTTCCAAGCGACTGTGTTTCACACTACCACCACCATCACTCCTTTTATACTCCTTCTGGGTTTACAGTTTTATTGTTCGTAGAGGATGGCATTCTGAAAGAATAGGTCTGGTATTTTCATTTTCACTTGGATTTTCATTCCTGGAGTGCTATGCAATGGTCATACGTATTTGAAAGCACAACAGTTGATTCAAGGGTGAAACTCATCTAGGAGAAAAGACTGAACTCCTGTCATTTTGACTCTTCCCTGCCTCTACTTTCTGCCACAGTAAGATAGGAAATATTGTTATTCTCCTCATTTCTTAGCATTCTACTTCTGGGGTGCACTCACTTTCCATAGGACAAAGGAAAAATTAACAGGATCTCCAGAATCTGTCAACACTAAGGAGGTCTGTACAGCAACACTCTCATACATGGTCCACAGCAGGCACTATTTGCAGACTTCAAAGTCTAACAGATGCTTTGTTTCCTGAACAAATGACATAGAGATTCCAGCTTTCCTAGAAGTGCTTTTTGCTGCATGTTACCCTGGAGGAACTTGCTCAGTCCTACCCCGCACCCCATACTCTGAGAACCTGCTTCACAATAATACTTCATCAACAAAGCAGTTTTGGAGCTTACAAGCTCTATCTTATTAGTCTAAACGGTTTGCTGATGGGCTGAAAGCCTGGATTTTCCCTGGCAGTTGACATGGAGCTTCTCTTCAACCCTCTACTGTAACTAACAGCCAACAGTACAGACCATTCCACATGTCTGCGATTCTTCTATCCAAAATTAGATGTGAACCAGCAAGTCTCTATCATGCCTTGAATGGCAACAATGGGGGGACACAGTAAATAAAAATAATTTATTAGATAGCTAAGACAAAACATTTTCTGTATATTTAATAGAAGTCACATCTTATGTAAAAAAACCTCCTTAAATTAGCATCATCTCTGTTCAATTATAGACACAACAAGAAGACAAAGAAAGGGCCCAGTTTTCCATTTGAGAATAAAGGCATTTGGAACAATGCCTATACAAAGCTACTCATTTCTTCTCCATTAATTCCAATGATTTTCCCGTAAGTATACCTGGTTTTCTATAACCAATTTTGATTTGCATAAATTCTTCCCAGAAAAGAAACAATTACCTAACCGAATGATTTCTCCATTAATGGTCATTTTGGCAACAATAGATAATAGAGAAATCCTTGATGAGTTTCACAAGAATTCTGACCGGCATAAACAGGCATTTACATGAATAAGAGTCTCACCATAAGTTCACTTTAAATGCAGAACATTTGGTGTGCTGAGGGAATATGACTGATCCAGGTATCCTGAGCAAATTAGGGTGTACCCAAAATGCTTTTTGCCTTTTCAAGGGTTGGGCTTGCAAAAACAAAACAAAACAAAACAAAAGGAAAAAAAGCGCCCTGATAGCCAAAGCTAGTATAGCAAATTGATAAAATATCCGTTCTTGAGATGGTAATAGTCCCCCTGCAGCTGCAGCTCCAGGCTCTGTCTCTCTGTCCTACACATCAGCCAAGCCTCAGCCCAAGATCCCAAGCCACAAACAAATAAACAAGAGGAGAGAATTCCTTTTGCAGCCCTTTCCTGGCCTCACTCCAGCTACAACTCTAGGCTCTCTCTCTCCCAACCCAAATCCCAGTCCCAGTCCAATCCATCACCACCAAACCATACTCCCTCAAAAGTCCGAACCACCCGTTTTCTCTTGAATTTTAATTCCTTTATCAAGGAACGTTCTTTAAAAGCGATTTTGACACCCATAACAGGCATTATCACTAATGCAGCTTTTGCTCATGAAGCCACAAGAACACAAAGAGAAAGTGGCAGTTAACCCCTTAGTCACTGAATCACAGACACTGTCTGCAATAACAATTCCTTCAAAATACCACTGTCAACTGAGAACTTGCCTGCTAATGTGGTTTCCCTGTCAGCACGATGAGAACGGTTAGAGTGAAAAAGGAAAAGGACAGGGAAAAGGATCATAGTTTAGCATTTGAAATGTAGTAGAGATATATCACAAAAGGACTGTCTAAATTCTATCTAGCCACTGAATAAGCAAGAAAACAAGTTTAGGAGTCATGCTTACAAAATGGGGCATACTATAGTCTGTACAGCCATAAAACGTGATCAAAAAAAGACAGGTCTCCTTTTGGAGGGGTTGCTTAACTTTTTGCAACCTCCATTTTTTTAGCAGTAAAATGGAAATAATAATCCTGCCTTTTCTGACAGTAAGGCTGTGAAGCTTAATTCATTTAAATTCTATGAAAGTCTTTTGAGCTTCTTGTATGAAAAGTGTTATTTAATTAAACATTGTTATTATTTCAAAGGAGTAACTGCAACAAAAAAAAAATCCTATTTACTTTATTGCCTATTACAATTTGCATATAACTGCCCAACCCCCCCAAAGGAGCACTTGTCCCTGTTCTGATAAGGACTTATGCCAGTCAAAGTGTGTTACGTAAGAAAAGCTTCTACATTCTAGTCCAACACAAAAACATTTTAACCAGTGATAAATCAAACCATCAGGATTTTTCACAGTGTTTTTAAATTACTTAGATTAATGTTATTTTCCTGAGTTTCATGTACATTTTAAAGTAGGTTTGTTTCTCTTTATCAGTTAAAATACATTCTAATCTCTTTTCCTCTATTATTTCATTAATTTGAATGGTTCTTAACTCTATCTTTATGGACATAGAAACGGAAATTAATGGAACACATTGCTTTGATTTGTCTGCCTACAAACAAGCCCAAAGTTGGTGTTACTCAGCCAATACTACATTGTTCTTTATTTAAATTTCATCTATTCCTAAAACAAATTGTAATGAAAAGAAAAAGAAAACACAAAAGAGCCGCTGCAGGCTGAAGTAATACTGGTTAGAGCAGAATCCAGATGTCCTGTTTTAGCTTTTCAGAGCTTAAGAACTCCAGGGTGTAGCAGCTTCCCCTCAGAGCTTTCATGTACTACTGTCTAACTCAATGATGCTTCCCTTGATTATAAACGCTGGGACAAGGAACCTCACAGATCTGAATGAGCACAACTATTACCATTTTCTTCCCTGGGTTGCGGTCACAGTGCAGATCATGGAGGCCAAATGTAATTCACCGATTAGGAATCTGACCAAAAAACTGACTGAAACACAACAGGCACACTCTTGCCCCTGTTGTGATCCCCATCTGGTTAGAGAAAAACTTAACAGCTCCAACTGGTTCTAAAAGCCCAAGACTGATAGAAAATAACTACCCAGAGGACAACACCGGAGAAAAAGATCTGTAAGATTACTCTTCCTTGTCTAGGGGCTATGCCAAATATGTGATTGAGCAGGAGTGGGCCACATGGTGTTTCAAAGGCTGCAGCAATACAAAGAACAATGAGGAATGATTAAAGTAATTTTGATGGCCCACAACAAGAGTCTAAGACAAAACAAGGCTGTCTCCAAACTCTCAACAGCTCAGGATCTCAAAGATTTGGCCACAGTAGAAAGCAACAGTGTCCAGAGTCTTATACAAAATACATATATATAAAGTGCCATACAGTCCTTAAAAAGCTTCAGGCCACCTGCAAGTCAGCAGCACAGAGACCAGAAAGTCTGTCTGCATTGCAACGACAGACTGGCATATTGCAAAGGTAGGGAAAGCAAACCAATATTACTTTCTGTTGAACTGATATACTCCTCTTAGGTCATTTCATATACAATTTGGAACTAGTGTCACACCTGGAGGTGTAAGTAGCACTAGTAAGCAAGCCATTTCCCTCACTCGGAAGGTTTTTGGTTCATTTAACGAAAGGCTTCTTCCATATAGTACATCCTGATGTACTGAGTAAAAACTAGCTCCTCTTTCTTTCACAGAGCTCGAGGAACAGGATGTAACACCATGTTACAGATATCTGCTTACCTCAGTCAACGCAAAGCCAAGCCCCAAAACCATCTACCATTACATACCCAATGCCAAGTATTGTTTGAAAACAGAAACATTTAAAACATCAGTTTTCTTAATCTAAATCAGATACACTATCTTTATCATAACCTCCTTCTAGATGGGCTACACTTCTTTCTCAGGATTCAGAATTGCCACTTATAATCAAAGGAACAAATTTTTTCTATTATTTTTGTTGATCGATTTCACAGACAGTAAAAGGAATCATCACCATCATGCCAGCCCCTTTATTGTAGCCACATTACTCGCTGTGTAAGAGCCCCAGCTGCAGCCCAGGGCCCAGTGGTGAAAGGCAAGTCCCTCAATACCAACAGTTTGCTTGTCCTGGCAACCCTTTAGGAGACAGTACATACACAAAGTGAAAAGGAAAAGTAAAGAAACTCATTTCAACTACCTTGCCATGTGTTTTGTGGACATCATACCGTATTTGAGCAAATTCACGGAGTCCAAAAGATCCTCCCACAAGATACAGCTGAAAAACAACAAAATGAAAACAGACGTGTTAAAACTGTTATGAAAATAACACTTTGCATAGTTACAAAGAACACTTTGCATACTGACCCCATTCATTTGCCAAGGGACCCTACTATTCTTCCAACAGAAACACCAGGAACTGAAGAAAATAAACAACTGGAAGATATCTGCAGAAGAGGGAGCATGCAAGGTCAGAGCCTTCTTCTTCCACTCTCTGGTCCTGGATTTCATAAATTTCCTCCTTCATAGAAAGACAGCTGCTTCACGACTCACGTTTTCTAGGGATTTCCTCTCCTCTTTCCCTTTCTTTTCCCTCCCCATATGGCTTCCTGGCATAACTGCAGCAAAGGAACCTTTACGTCACCACCACAGGGTTTAGTCTCATTATTTTCAAACTCTGTAGGGAAGTAACAATGCCACATTGACTTACTCTGATGTCTGTGGGTACGAGATCTAATTAATCTTCCACAGATTGGAGGTATGGTTCAATGATACATTATCACATAGGCTAAGAAATCATACCCAGCACACCTGCGCTTTTACTACTGCCTCCTCAGTTGTCTTAAAACTCCCTCCACACCTGTGAAGCTTAGGACTAAGAATAATAAAGGGAGAAATGGGGAAAAAAAGTCTTCATATCCACATAAAGGAATCATTAAATTATTCTTTCTTACAGCAGAGGGATATCATAAAACTGTCTATGTATTTTTACCATTTAAAAAAAAAAATCATAGAATCATTCTGGTTGGAAGAGACCTTTAAGACCATCGAGTCCAACTGTTAACCCAGCACTGCCATGCCACCACTAATGTCCCTCAGCATCATGTCTATACATCTTTTAAATCCCTCCAGGGACCATGACTCCACCACTTCTCTGGGCAGCCTGTTCCAGGGCTTTACAACCCTTTCTGTGAAGAAATTTTTCATAATATCCAATCTAAATTTCTCCTGGTGCAACCTAAGGCCATTTCCTCTTGTCCTATCACTTGCTACGTGGGAGACAGGGGACAGACCAACCAAAAGATCAAGTGTTGTTAACAAACACCATTAAGGACTTGAAAATTAGCTTAAAAATCTAGCTGCTTTGTGGAAGAATCAGGCCTCTTGCTCCTGCTCTGACCTGACAGATCCCGTCTGCTGTTCTCTGTTAAGGCAGATGCACAGGGAGCCAAAAGGCTTCACATCTAGAGATGCACATCTAAGGAAGGTGTAAGCATAAGGAAGCTCTAAGGAGTAAAAAACAACAAACAAAACCCAAACTCCGACAGCAGCCTGTTTTATCACACCACATTGCTGTTACAGCCCTTCATTACAGGCTGTTGCTGCACTGGTAACTGTTTTCTACACAACGCTGGCTGATTTCTTGCTACATCGCAGCAATGGCCTGTGTCCAAGAACTGTTATAATTATGTTGCACTCATAGTCAAAAATATATGTTCTTTCAAAAAAATATGTTATCTGAAGCCCAGGGCACTGAGGCCACAAAGCCATATTAATTCAATTTAATTATTTTTCTTTTATAAGAAAAAACTTCTAAATTTATTCCTTCTGAAATTTGCAGGACCACGTGATTTCCCATCAAGCAGGTAGAACTACTCACACTCATGTGAACTCAGTCCCCACACACACTTAGATGCCAGGAAGCTACAGACTGGTACCCAGGAACTGCTCTGCTATCAGAACACACAACCTTTCACCAACAGCCAGGAGTTAAAGGCTCCACAGTCTATTTCTGGCCTTGCCCTTTCGATAAGTCTAAGAATCTAGCTGATAATTAGAAACAAATAGATTGAAATTGCGTGATATGAACATCCAGCTGCTAGGCCACAGAGCTCCAATTTCAGAAAGCCAATCAGAAAATCACCATGTGGCAGCAAGTGAACTTTCAGCAACTAGAAATCTGACCTACCAAAAACTGGATGGCGCCACACTTGTAACTGTTCAAGGAACTGCTGATGCTCTTGCAAATACTGAATCATCAAAATATACAACAGAAGAAAGGGGGAAAAAAAAGTCTTCCTCGTGCCAGTACTTTGGTAAGAAAGAATAACAGCAAACAGAAAATAAACTATTCAAAAGTGGTTAAAAAGAACCTGAACATTATTCAGGATTTATCCAATCAAAGCAGATTTGTCAGCTTTAGAAATGCTAACACATAATGCTGAAAGTGTCAAGGATGAGAGTATAATTGAATTACAATATGGTTGACACCTCACCATAAATTTTCATTAGCTGATCTTTAACTCCTAACAAATATTATGTTAATTAACTTCACAAACTTTGTGTCCTAATGAACAGAACCAGAAGTGCTACAGACAAGTTTGTGGCTAAAGTCGACAGGTTTGTTTGCTACAGCAGGGCAAAAGCAACAGTGCTAGAAATGGTTCAGTACAGAGCTGTTAAACCAGGCAGAAAGTGGCAATTACTTGTGGCATTAATTAAAAATTAGTTTGCCCAACAATAAATTTGCATAAAGTATATACCCTGTGAGAGGCAATATTAACAAGCGGAAGACCTTTACCAGCCCTGTTCCTCATAAACCAACTCTTAGTTAACAAAAAGGCGAACCATGCTTTACAAAGCCATGCTGCAAGCTAAAAAAACCAGATATTTCATTCTTTAGCTCTGATCATTTAAAACTATGGAATGTAGACTGTAACTAAGGGAAATCAAGTAGAAGGTTGTTGCATGAAGTAAGTCTGGTGCTACTCATTTTGTCTCATCACATCCTATCGCTTGCTTGACAGCCATCATCAATTATACAGTGCACTTTACATTTGCAGCTATACACATGGTGAAGAAGTTGATACACACACAGGCACCCCTCTCTGGTCCTTTAGACAGGTTTTGGCTCAGACTGCAATTTTACTCACATCACCTCTATACTAGTAAAGGGAAAAAAAACCCACTTGGTTTCTGATGTACTTTTGCTCTTCGTACAGCATAAGCAGCATTAACTAGCCCGGCAAGTTGACACGTGCCACTTATCAGGCATTATCAGCATGGTTGCCTTTACACTTCCAATAGTGCAATGGTTGATTTCTCTTATGCGGAAACATCAGTTAGGCTGTGTCAGAGTCAAAGCACGTCGATGCCATAAGAAATTACAGATGCCACTGAAATATTACACAGTATAATGCTGGAAGGTTAAGATTAAAATTACATCGTTTTCAAAAGGATAGAACACACACAAAAATAAAAATAGTATCTTTGCAAGCTTACTTGACTGGTGTTCTAAAGAACCAAACATGATGTCTAAGACCACTGCAAAACCAGACCAGAGTCAGTCACTTTCAGCACTTATTTAATCAACCAACAGCGTGTCAATACAGTTAATTGACAGCCCTGTGCATGAATTGCCTTGATCTGCACAAGCCCGGGCAGCAACGGACAGCTATTCAGGCAATTAGAATTTTGATAACTCTGTTCAAAAGCCAATAAAAGAAGGCATTAATGAATTTATGCAACTATAATAGCATTAAAGGTAGTAAAGGACCCAGTGACCGACAATGCATTGAGCGGAAGTATTAGTCTTGGTTGAAGTGTTTCTCCTTTTCTCCTTTATGAGGGAAGACATCCTCACCACCTTCATTTAAGTTACCTGTATTTAAAGGGATGAGCGCATACATATCAACAACAATGAAGCATCAAGAGTTACCCGTTAAAACAGTTAGAAGTGGGATAAGACTCAAGTTACAAATTCCAGCAACATTATCAGCTTGTTGGCTTTGCATATTCTGTATGTCTCTCATACATTTCTAGTTTCCCAATTTATATAACAGAGATAATCTCTACATTCCTTGCAAAAGACTCGCCAGTTAAAAAAGCACTACAATGGACAAATTTGCTCTATGTAAGCCAAGGGCAACAATTACAGGTCCAGCAACAAGTCCAATATGTTCCATCCACTAGTCCAGACATAAAAGAGACAGCAGAAGTTATTCAGGATGCCATATAAATAAAACTGTTGGGTTGGCAACATTCTAATGAAGTCAGGCTCAAGTTCAATCTCCAGTTAACTGGAAGGGGAAAAGTAATGCCACATATAATGAAAATGAAGATATATGTTTCTTCATTCTGATTTTAGAATCATACATATACTTAACTTATATTGTAAGATGTTAAGGCATTGGCACCTGAAAAGCACTCAAGCTGCAAAGTTCAAATATACCTGCATTCTTTCGGTGTGAGGGAACTATTCGTTCTATGCGTTCCAGAAGGTGCAGCAAAAAAATATTATGTAGTAAACATCATCTGTCTAGTTACTTGAATGCACTCAGCAGATTGACAAAATTATAATAACTTGTCACTTTTTCCTTTAAACCTGAAGTTTACCTAGGAAGGCAAAAAATCACAGCACATACTAGTGAGCCAGCAGTTAACACCGAAGCAAACAGCTTAACAGCACTGCTGGGACAACCCCCCGATAAAGATCTCACATTGGATTATTCCTTTATGTTTCAGTGAGTACACAAAAAAAAACCCTACAATATTGTAATGCAATTATGCATGCATGGAAGGCTTGCGTGTTCCAAAACAAAATGAAAGATGGGATGTGACATAAGAGCACCATCTGTCACATACACTCAGCAACCTCAATAAACGTTTTATGTAAAAAAATGACATAAAATTCTCTTTAATAACCTTCTTTTACAAATTCGATTTGTTCACTTCTCCGTTGGGAAGTATGTTATGCAATCAGTTACGGATGACATCAGACTGATCCCTTGAACCCCATCTCAAGATGGGAAACACTTGTGTTTGACACCAACTACAGTAGGATGGTCACCAAGGACTCCTAACAGCGGAATTGGGGACTTACAGCAGACCCCTACTTTTTTTTGTTTCCTGCATAATCTAAAGCACTCATCTTCAGTTCCTTGGATTAACTAAACAACAGGAAACTATTTCTCTGGCAGCACCAGCAATCTGCCATATCACAGGCATCCCTATTGTTAGAGAATATTCCTGCTATAGTACCCATTGTGAAAGCCAGATTACACAATTACATTTGTCATAAATCACTAAATTAACCACATCACAATACTTAGTGCTGGGAACAATACATATCACTGGAGAAGGAATACGGTAATTTTCTAGCCTCTTCTTCAAGACTGCTGCTGCAAAACCCTCCAGTTATTCATCAGGAGCTTCAAAACTAGAACAGCCATGTGAATGATTTCATTTTAGTTTGCAGCGATCACAGTCAGAAGGGTCTGGGGGTTTCCTTTTTAAAGAACTGTCGTATGCGCAGTGCGAGACTGGTGAAAGATGGCAATTTGACAGCTCAGAAGATCGAAGTCTCTTTTGGGTTCCCTAAATAAAGCAGCAGGGCGAGCTGCCAGTCCCAGAGAAGACCCAGGCCAGTCCCGTTAACCTGAAGCGCCCCCCTCTGCCAGCTCCAACTTCTCAGGAGCTTACTTCCCAAAACCACTCCAGCACTTGGCTCGAACGCTGAAAAACTCCTGAGAGAAAAACAGGGAAAAGTCTTCTCAGAAACTTGTTGCATCCTCTCCCCACCCTCGATGGGAACAGAAGAGGGTTTACTTTTTCTTTTTGTCTGCAGAAGATGGAAATCATTTTTAGTTCTGATCAGAGGCCTCCTCTAGGGAAAAACAAAACCCAAAACTACATATCCCTTAGCAGTTCTTTCGTTCAAAAGCACAACAAAGTAAGAGAATGCAGTGACTTAATACATATACTTGAATTCACAAACTGCAGAAAGACTGAACCCCATTACATCCAAAGACAGATGGAATATACTGGTAGACGACCCCATGGATACCGTGCTGGCAACCCAGGACAGCCGCTGGTGTAAACTGGAGCTAATCACACCTGACTGATAGGTGTCATCTTAGGAAGACAACAAAACCCTTGTTTATTAAAATGTCCATTTCATAACAGGTTGGAAAGCACGGAAAATGCATTTACTAGAAACCAATCTAAGAACAATGCAGAAGAGACAGAAACCCATATGTTCCTCAGCATCAGCATGAGCACAAAAGGGCATTTTCAGCCACAGCTTTGTCACTTTGCATTACACACATCGCTTGGGCTGGTCAGAGGACAAGGGAATTTCACACAGGACCTGCAGCTGTTTGAAAACCGAGCCTGCAGTGGTGGTCAAGCTGCACCTTCTGAACACCACCTTCTTGTTCTTCATAAGCTTCTAAAAGCCAGCATTTTGATTCATTATTAAAATTATCATTCCCATTGCTCACAGGTTCAAACCTAGCCAAGGTACACTACAATGAGAAACCTCTTCCATCTCATGGCAACCTGGTGTTCTTTGATGTGTCAGGCCCAGCTCACAACACCAATAAGCTGAAACTTGCAGTAAAGAACATAAAAAGAAACTACTACTAGTCAAGTAACACTTCCCCGTTGGCAACACTGGACAGGGTATGGAAATGAAATGTACTATAGAGCAAATATTAATCTTACATCTTTACCTTCACTACCCCTTGAGGAAGGTGGAGACTTAGAGCAGGTCTAAACACATGATATGAAAACAGGCAAGTCCCGTTCTGAGGCTCAACACAGAACCTCAGCTCCCCTGAGTGCCAGATTAGTCCATTCTAACAGTATTTAAAAATGCAAATGCACTCTTTATGTTTTAAAACAAAAGAGAGGGGAAATCTGGAGTAATAAGTAGTGCCTATTTGTTTAACATTTACCTGGGAAATAGTACTCAAAGATTAAGAATCAAAAGAAAAGTTTAAGGCGTTGATTAAAAAAATGAGCTCAGAGATTTTAAGGCCTGACAGTCAACTGAAAGACACAAGTCAAGTAATTCAGATTGCACAAACTGGAGTCCACGGAAGCCCATTCAGCTTGGACACACTGGCTTCCACTCTGGCACAAACAGTTCCAGGGGGTGGTTTTGCCTGGGACAGCTCCACACTCTGCTGGGGATTCAAACGCACACAGATGAACAGGAGATGCAAAGCAGAAGCCAAAGACATATCTCATCATAAGCTTAGAGACCCAATATTTATAATACAAATCACTGAAGCATAAAAACAACTCTGTGATTCGCTGACTGGGAGCAACTGTTTTAAAATTCTAAAACCAGTTTTGTATTTATTGCCTTTCTAGGCTACAAATGTAACACTTGTGATTTTTACAGGCAATCACAATTTATCCACAAATATTAGAAGGCAAAATTCTCCTCTCATGGGTAAATGTTAATGTCTTTTCATCTCTCAAAAGCACATTAACATTTAAATCAACTATTCTGCATATGTCAAATTTTATTGTAAAGTTACATGAAGTAATAGATATTAATAAAAGTCCAGCAATTCAATTATTATGACTTGTTCAAGGTGATCATGTGAATGATGTTAACAATAACACTGACATATCTCCAAGTGAAAACTGCTGATTGCAGTAATCCTTTTTCAAACAATATCAGAAGATAATGTAATAACAGTTTCTACACATAGATACTGATGGCAACAATCCTCTCAGAAACGTGATTACTCCTGAGAAAAATTTTCCATATTTCTCAGCGTTCATATCATCTTTTATGGGCAGATCCTCCAGAATCTGTGGGGAAAAAAAAGTGTGCCTTGCATTCAGCATACCCCAGGACTCACAGTCCGGCAGCTTTTTTAGGAAATGAATTAGGAATGTTGTATTTTAAAGAAATCTTTGGAAACTTACATTTAAATGATAAAAATATTGTTTCCCTACCCATTAACCCTGCAAAACTTTCACTTTCAGAGACTCACAGCACAATAACATAACCATCTCACAATATCTGTAAAACATTTCTGAGCATCAGTCATGGCTTCCAGATGACCCTAACTTCACCAGTGAACAAAACTAATCCACAGACATGGAATTTCATGTCCTCGTGTCTCGGAAAGGTGTTTTGGTTGGTTTGTCAAAAAGGCTGAGAGACAATTGGTTCATTAACAAGAGCCTGAGACGGCACTGACCTTCTCTAAGGTGGCACTGACCACGCTGCTGCAGCATTGTAAGGGACTCACTCTAATATGACCTTTTTCTTGTCCTGTACATGACAGGCATTCTTGGCGTCTCTTGACAAAGTGTTTACCAAACTAAACTTGCACTATTCAAGGCAGTGATGTAGGTGGCATTGTAGTACAGTCTGTGTGCGTAAACACTGATGGAAATAGATTTTAGAAAGATGTTTATTCACAGAAAAATCTTTCATTGTTCTCAGTCTTCTCTTTTGGCAACACTGGGCACAGCACGTAAAACGCCAAAGGTGAGATCCAGAAGGAGACACAAAGTAGTTGTAGAAGTACAGTCATTACAGAATGAGTGGGGTGGGGAAACAGAAAAAGGAAGACATCAAAATCTACAGCTAGAGATACTGAGAATGTTGCAACATACTGCAGATATGAAACTTGCAGCACTACATACACAGTACAACATACTTACTTTAGGTGTGCAATAAAAATGACCAAATGAGCCACAGGCTGTATTTTCTGTGTGCTAAGATGCCACTTCAGATCCTCAGAATCTAATTTTTCCCGTGTAACATGTTGACGGCAGAAGTGGAACTGCATCTATACATTCATTTTGCAACCTGGAGAGTATGAAAGATTCTTGTCTAGAATAGGACAGGGACAGAACCACAAATGCAAGTTCTGGAAAGTGGTGTGAGCATATGAAATAATGTTTTTCAACGTGTCTTTTAAAACTGTTACTGCTTTGCCATTTTGAAATCCAAACGTTTCCTCAATGACTTAGAATCACCATTGATACTTGTCTGAAAACATTACTTCCAGCAACTTTCAAACATTCTAACTGCACTAGAGAAGCAACCTTCCATGTTCCATGTCTCATAAGAAAGGCGTGACTCGGGATCCACCACCAGTAATGCCAAAGAGCCTTGTTCGCTCAAGATCTTACAGAAAAATCACAGCAGCAATAGGACATTGACAGACACATCCCTTTTGGTCAGGTAGAGTCGACTGTGGAACATGAAGCAGCAGAGACTGAAGCTCATCTTCTGTAACAGAGCCAAGTATCCTGAAGACTTGTAAGTTAAGCTTCACGGGGTAAGGAAAGAGTTCCCTTTATCATGATAGGAAATGGAGATGTCAATACAGCTGACAAAGATGTTTAAGTTACCACAGAGGTGGCACAGCCCTTCTATAGAACAGCAGATTTTACAGATAGGTCTGTAAGGTCGCTGGAGTTCATCCCAACATCTACACAGATGTTACCATCTTTACCACTGCTTTAGGACTACTCAGCCTGTAGCACTCAAGCTGTTAAGGTATTCCATGCCAGGTTACATCACTCTCTCCCGCATACTTACTGTATAATGCCATGCAGAGATATCTTATCTGTGAAGTTTTCAGCATTAAAGAAAACATTCACAGTTCAAGGTTTCCTGCAGGTTTAATGCCTACCCCCTACAGTTTTGTTGGCGCTCACAAAGAAATACTCTTATCTTCTGAGAAAGGATGACTAAAAACTGATTTACACATCTTACTCTGAAAGTTGTTGCCAGTTTGAGGTTTAAAGATCAACTGAGAAAATTTCTTCTGCATTGAAATCTTCTAACAGTCCCAAGCCCAAAAGAACTACGGATAAAGATAATTTTCACTAATAAGTAGTATTTTTAATATATATTTGTGCATGCATGTATATATTGAGACATTCATCTGTCTTTGAATTATGATCTCTTTAACCCTGGAGCCTTTAAAAAAGGGGCACAGGGTTTTTTCATTCACATAGGCAGTGAAGAAGGGAAGACAGGAAAGCCATTTGATCTTTCTTTTAATTAACAAAGCAAATATGGTACTGATGAAAAGTTCAGCAGTATTAAGAATAAAGTCCTGTACCTGTCTAGAGAAAAAATGACGTATGGGATGCAAGAATCTAACAAAAACCTTTTCTTTCAATATTATTGGCAACTTCGGGAGAACGTAAAGGGTTACAAAACCATGCTCCTTCTAATTCTGTGCAGAGGTTCAGTGTCTTTTTTGCTGTAATTGATCTTTTAGCACAATTCTGTTCAGCTGCAGAGATGCTTTCAGCGTTCAATAGACAGCTGGGGAACTGACAAGAATTGAATGAATTTTCCTTTTTCTTACTCCTTGGGAAGCCTTTGGGCAGCAACATTAAAACATTCTGAAGTATTCACAGGGGAGCATAATTTTAAGGCAGGGAGACTTGAAACCCTGGAAAGAAATACAATGGAATATTTCTCTATGTAATATTGTCTCTGGAAGAAAGAGCTCTGCAGTACCAGACATGGAATGAAATTAGGCAGTAGAAAGTCAAAGAAACCAGTCTCAAAAATTTATGCTATGACCTGTGGCAAATAATGCAAAAACACTCCGAGGGCCAAAAGGACAACCACAGGTCTGCCTTGGCCCGGGGAGCTGAAGTCCTACCTCCAGCACTGAAGCAGAACTGAGAAGATCTATGCCATCGCTGCCAGATGGTTGTTTAACCTCACCTTAAAAAACCTAAGTATGTATCATGAGTGCTCTATCCTAACAAAGAGCAATATTTTCCTAACATCTGATCTAAAGCTCATTTATTTTGCTACTTCTTTCCCAAGCTTTGAAAAGCAATCACCACTCTCAATATATGATGTACAGAACTTCTCAGACTTTTCTAAAATAAACTAAGTCAATTCCTTCGAGCATTCCTCAAGGGTGGAATGTCTGCTGCATCCTTCACGTCAGTCTCCTCTAGACTTTACAGTTTGTCTTCACCATCTCCACCATAAAGCTGGAAAATTACTCCAGCTGAGGACTTTGAGTAAGACTGGAAGAGCCCTGTTCCATGTTTTACTTTACCTTTGACAAGTTTCTGTGTCTCATAATGACGTTCCTTGTGGGTTTTTTTCACAATATTACAGCCCACGTTATCACTGCATGACCCACACCAACTGTCAATATACCCTTCAATTTGGAAGGCATCTGAGAATTACTTTTATAGTATTTTTTCAATCCTTTGAGAACACAAGTGGTAAGAAGCATATCTTCATCATACTTTCTCTAATGTGCAATTCTCCCAGGGGAAGTAACATAGAAAGCTTCACCAAAGTAAAGGCCTTTTGTATCAGGTGCAGTGCCTCACCTACTAAACCAGTCAGCCTATCAAATATCAAATCTGATATATGTATTACTGAAAAGCTATGGTGACTTTTTTCTCCACCAGGTCACCACCTCTAAATATCTCTAATTTAATCACATAAGATTTCCCCCAAATCTTCTATGAAGTTAAAATTTAGTTGGAGAGTACTAAACCACCTCGGTTCCCCTCATTTTGAAAGGGGAGTTGCAAACCTCAAATAATTACGTAAACAACAGGACTGTGACCTAAAACTATATACAACCTTAAACATCTTTAGCTTAATAACACTTCTCATAGAATAATGTCAGAGCACTCAAAAAAACCCACATGAAAAATTAAAAAGCAAAACAAATTCAGTCTAAACAAGAAAGCAGCAAAGTTCTGGAGAGGCTCTTAGATGTTCATGTGTGCAGCAGGACACCTGAACAGCGAGCAGTAACACACGCTTGGTCACTTCATGCAACGTGTTACCTGAAGCAGTTGTCCACAGTAGCAAGGAGGGGAGTTGCTGATGCGAATGATTCCTACAGTTCTGGTATTGTTACACTTTTAAAAACTCTGTTTAATTCCTTACAAATGTGTTCATTAATATTTTGAGAAAAGATACTTTGATATCAATTGTATGAATTGTGAATGAAAAGTATTAAATTGTATTTATATTTCCACTTAAAGTCCTTACTCTAGGACCTCCGAACTGTCACTTTAAAAGAAATGGCCCTAAACTTTTTTAACTGTACTTTGGATCACTCCACCTTTCTGAGGCATGCTGCTGAAGATATGAGGAGGGTGACACTCACCTCTCTAGTAGTATTAAAATGTTAGAATTATCCTTTGCCCTACTCTTTATCCACCTAGAAACTGGCTTCCTTTTTCTAAACCAACTATATATATGGAAAATGAGACACGAATTGCATAAACAGAAACCACGCTGTCCTGACTGCTGCTTTTGTCTTCCTTCATGAGTTTTTATCTGTCAGTTTGTCTGAGTTGTTTATTTTTTCCTTTACTGTGCTCAGGTTCTTAGGACAGGCAAGTGCAATCTATTATGCAGTCCTATGATAATTTTGTTTTAGTCTATGGAACTATTGAACTATTCCCGCTATGCCTCACCCATCACTTCAAGCACAACCCTAACTACAACCTGTCAACTCATTTAACTCAAATTCTTTCCGTTTCTTCAGATGCATAGATTGCCAAACCAACACTGCCACTGCGGCTTAAAATCCACTGAAAAGCTAAAGGAAGTCAGACATGAGCAATGTTTTAAAGAAACACCACCAAGCTGCGTTTCCCTCAACTTGCAGGGAGGAATATAATGACAAGGACGCTTCACAACCCTTCCCCTGACCTCCAAGGGCCAGCACTGAGCCAGCGGGCAGAGCGGGCACACGGCTCATGCCCTCCCGCTGCCTCCTCTCCGAGCACACACCGGTGCCTTGCAGGCCCTGATCAACCGTGGGAGCCAGAAGCACCATCCACCAGCGAGCACAAGCCCCCAACTCCTCCCTGCCAGCACAATCCATGCCCCGTGCTCCCCTTGACCCCAACAGAGGCCTCCCGGTGAGACGCCAGCCCTACGCCGCCCCCTGTCCCTGCTGTGCACGGCAAGACTCCGCAAGGGACCAAACTCCCCGTTCCTCAGGCAGCGGCGGGACCGAGGCTTCCCTGGAGCCCGCCGGCCCCCGCCGGGGTGGGGCCTGGCGTCGCACCGGCCC
>VZZY01019815.1:122434-185432 GCA_013400335.1 Eurystomus gularis | reverse complement strand
CGCCCGCTACAGCGGCCCCCTCCGCCGCGGCAACGCGCCCGGGGAACCCGGGTTCCGCTGTGGTGCCCGCGCTCCCCTCTGCGGAGCTCTGCGGGGTCTGGCTAGAGGAGCTGGGCCCGGGCGGAGCCGGCCTCGGCGTCCAGCCAGCCTGGCTCGGCGAGCTCAAACCCGCCTTTCTCCGCGTAACCCGCGTGGAACAGGCCGGCCACGCTGGTTCAGACGGCCGGCGCTCTGCCCGACATGGCGGCTGCGGCGGTTACGCGCTATAAAGCCACAGGGTACCTCTGGGTTACACACACAGAGTATCTTCTAGGTCATACAGACAGAGGTGTCGTGAAAGCTCTCTGAATTAACGGGTATTTGTTGAACGTACACAACCAGTATGCTGGTACCGGTGACACACGCAAGCTGATGCCTGCCAACAGCTGATGTTTGCAAGTCAAAGCCTGCAACAATAGGTGCAGGAGTTTATTTTTTAGCCACATACTGACTGCCCAGTTCGCTCAGCTGAGTTGATGGGTTAAGGGGATGTTGATGTTGATACAGCAGGTAATGAAGCTTCTCAATCAGCAAAACCACCGAGTAAAGGAGTTACCAAGGCCTTGTGAGACCTGACCTGGTGGTGATAAGGAGCCAAGACACAACAAAGTATCTGCTTTTAACAAAGGACTGTGAAAAGCTAACAACTAGGCCTTTGAAGAAGAGCTCGAGAAGACTGATAAAAAGGAAAGATCCTCCCTATTAGGCGCTGAGAACAGGGGAATTGCCAGAAGAAGCATGAAGTCAGCGAAAATCTGCAGTAACTGGGGGAAAGGTAAATGTGGCAGGGGGAGATTGCAGCCACTGACTCATGGACCACCAACCCAAATCGTACCACCGCCTCAAAAGAACAAGGGACAGAGTGTGCATAGTCATTTACATAGCAAGCGAGGCTATTTTAACCAATCATACATGTGAATAAAAATGTATTTGTATTAGAAGGTAGGATAATTTAAAACTTTGGGTGTAAATAGCTGATGATGCAGGATGTGGGTGTGCGTGTTAGGAATCTCTCCTCCCAGTGCTGCAATAAAGAGTGCCTACCTTCTAAAACTTCAAACCCAGTCTTACAGGGTTTATTTTACAACCGGATTTCATGGTATCACCAGGCTGGCCACTGTATGGTTTCATCCTTCCCACTGGCTTTCCTGCAGAGAAATGTTTGTTGGGGAGCATGGCCCCATGTTCTACACCCACTGTAGCGAAGTTGCTTAGGTTTTGTGTAGCTTCCACTGCATCTATGGGAAGGAAAAGATGGGGCTGGAGCCATGCTGTCACCTGCACAAGGATGCAGCTAGGAGTTGAGACCACCCCACAGCATGTATGTGCTGAGATGGGAATCGGGGCCTAAGATGATCTGGCTCCATGGCTGCTAAACCTGAGCTGTCCTGAAGCCCCTCTGAGGTTTCTGCCCCTGTTTTCTTTTCATTTGCCATCTCTGGCACGTGGAATGAAACTTCCCCACCCATTCTTGAAGCTTTTTTGTGCAAACGTGCTGTTTTTGTTAGGTGTTTGTGCCACACCTAGCATAGTGGCATTTGTATGTTGGGGTTAGGGCTGCTGCACAGTATGCTGTTATTCTCATTGTCAGTTACTTTTGGTACCTGTGAATGCCCATTTACTAATATCACAAATCATTGTACACTCATATTATGCTATTATATTAAGGTCATTACATCCTTGAGTGGCAGTTCAATCTGTATTCCAGGACTGAAAATTCGAAGCTAGTCACTACAGCATAGTCCCTAATGATGAGATCAAAGCACTGTCCACAAAAACTGCAGCAATCCAGGCCTGAACCTGAATTACCCTACCAAGATAAAATTCCCTTTGGATGTGTACGGGGAAGGGGAATAGGAGTTTACCTTTTCAGTAAAGCCAGGAAGTCCCTTGGGAGAAGTTCCCTTCAAAAACCTCGAAGGTGAAAGAAGAATATGTTTCCCCAGACAAATTCATTCCAGCAGACAGGAAAAGCCTGCAGAGAATAGTTGGGTAAGAAATGGAAGATTCATGCTGTGCATAATGAAGAAAAATCCATGCAAGCATCAATAGCTGCCACAGCATTCCCAGCAGCAAAGTGCTATTCCATCTGTCAGCAAGGCAAGGATTGCCTTTTCTTGCTTGAAGATCTCTAGGTACTGCAATCTGGAGGCTAGAGAAGATTTAGTGCTGCATATACTTACTTTGTAAGGATTTCCAGAAAGAGCAATGTATTTCATATATGTGGGGTTACTAGCCCCACTGAGCACACCTATCTGTTTTATGTTGAACATTTACAAAGACTTTCATGGGAGACGACTCAGATTTCTGGCTTTCTTTGGTGTTCTGAACTTCCTTTTGTGCTTCTGTGGGGTATTTGGTAAAAGGGACTTGGTAAAGTGGATCTCAAAGGCAAAAATCTGTCACTTTGCAAAATCATGATCAAATGATGACTAGTTCAAATGACTGACTAGTTCACTGAATCTCAACAGAGCCAGGGATTTCACCTCCCCCCATGCACTGGAAAAGCCAGATTGCAGAACTGAGGTCAGGGACATTTCAGAAAAGCACATGGCACAGAGAGACTAAGAGCTTCTGCAGCTTACACCTGGGATACCTTGGCAGAGTGGGAGGGAGAGCAGGGCTGAAATAGCAGGAAACATTGCAATTCAGGGTTGGTAAGCATGGAAGGCACCACTGGAGAGAAACATAAGCAGCCTCTGCTGACTCTAGTGAGAGCAGAAGGCTGTGTCAGTATTCACCCAGTGGATATCTAGAACATAACCAGCTGAATCTTTACTGGTCACAAGAGACCAGCCAGCTCAACAATCTTAAGCTGCACATGCAGTCCCCACTAGCTTTTGTAGATGAACACACATCTTTACTGAGAGCCACTGTCTGTAATTTTGAACTCAAAGCTCATTGACTGAAGCTGTTGTGAAGGCCTGGCCACTAGCCATGTCTTTCATTCTGTAGCCTGGTTTCCTAAGGAAAGAAGATTGCCACGATCATACTGTCTGTTTTCCAGCATTGCTGTCCCTCATCCCAATCACAGTGGATGCAAAAATAAATTTATAGCCTTTTCAGAAACAAAGCTGGCTACAACAGTGGTACTGGACAATCCTACTCTGAGATTTAGAACCATTATTCATTCTTTCCTGCTAGTAATTAAATGTGTCATGCCATCCACTCAAACACTGCTCAGCTACAGCCACATGCACAATAGTGGAGTGCTGACGTGTTATAGATAAGAGCACATATTCTCCAGGCACAGCCTGCAATCTTTTCACATAATACTGTAGCCAAAGGCTCTGGCAGCCAAAGGCTGTGGCAATGGCAGAGTGGAGCTGGGAAAATGAAAGCTCCTTTTTTAAATTCTTCCTGAGTCACTACACTGGCTTTCCACAGCCCAGGTCATTGCCTGATGGCAAGCACAGCAGGGACGAAGTGGAAGAGTGCACCTGTTGCCTCAGTTCAAAGAGCTGGTCTTGTCCTTTAATCACATCAAGGAATTGGTGGAGCTACTTTACTTAAGTTTTCTGAACATGTCAACAAGCCACCACATATATACAAACTAAAATGAGAAGATCAAACAAATATAGTAAGAAGCTAAGATAAGATTATTGCAATTCAGTGGCCGCTAACTTGTTGTGAGAGCCTCTCCAGCCTAGAGGCTGATAAACAGAACGGAAGAATAAAAAAATAACATAGCAGGGAGTGACTGCTTTGTGAGCCCCTCAATAACATGAAGGCAACATGGGTCTGAATTTCAGAAATGTGAATTCACAGCTGGGAGTGAGGAGATGAAGAGAACAGGTCTGTGTTCATCCCTGCACAGTGCTGGGACTAGGATGAACTCATCACAGAGCACAGGGTCAGTGCTGGGGGACCAGCTCACCCAGAGCCTCTGAAAGCACAACTGCCCCTTTTAAAAGCTTATAAGAGTTTGAAAGATATAGGCCTGAAATCACAGACTCGGGAAGAGGGACCAAAAAAAAATCAGTAAGAATAATCTCCTGAAATTAAGAGAGTTGCTGAGAAGAGAGGTTATTACTTACCTCTTTCCACTCACCATAACTTTCCCTGGAAAGAAAAACTTTAATATTCTGGCATTAGGCTAATCTCACCTTAACTCTTACTGTGCCACCTAGTACTGTTAACTCTCTGCTAGAGACATAACCTGCAGCTGCTGATGCCCATGTGCAGAGTTGGGCACTTCTTTAAAAGGGGCACCAATAGTCCTGGCAGTAAGAAGAAGGGTTAAGAGTTTGTGCCAGTGCCATGGGGTGCTCTTGTTCAGATTCATAAGCTGCTCTTCTGTTTTCATTGGTAACTGTTGATATCTAAAATTGTCCCATGGTGTTATGCTCTAAAACAGCAAGAGAAAGCAAATGTGCAACTAAATACAAATATGACATGATTATATAACAACAATAATTTTGTAGTATTTGGATGGATAAGAAAAGTATCTGAAACAAACATGCTGTGTCAGAGATGAACAGTAAATTAGACTTTTAAAATGTCTTCATGTTTAATAATCTAAAATGCTGTTAAATTACAGAGGTAAAGCTATCATCAATATATATTTTATTTCCACAGTGTCCCTTTTTTTTTGTCATTGTTGATTGGTCACCTTGAACAGAGAGGGGTGGGGAGAAACACTTTTGAAGATTGGAATATGGTTTTGATTTACAGTGGAGGTTTCATGCCTCCTTGATGTGACCCCTACTGTCATAAACAGACAGACAAACATAAAAGTGGATTAAGAAACATCTGGTTTTTATAACATTAACAGCTCACTGCAAGTGTTGTTCCCAATACTTCAAGCATATATTCATGCTCCCAAGGAGGCTGAATGTAGCTTACTTGTCCAGGTTACCATACAGCCAGTTAAGCATTTTTTACTTTGTGAAGTACTGTGAGAGGGTTTTCCGTGGGAAACATGCCCCACTTCTCTCCTAGGTGTATACATGGTGCTTTGTCTCAAGCTCAGGTGCAAAGAAGAAACATGAGGGTGATGGCTGGCTGGCTTGTGTCACATCAGGAACTAGGTGTTTGACTACAGCTTCCCTGGCCTGGACAAAAGTGCAGGGAAAGCCTCTTCTCACTTTCCTCTGCAGAAGGACCTAAAAAGAGATTTTAAAATTCACTGCACATAATGTGCTGCTGGCTATTGGCAGGCACCCTGGGAACTTCAGACAAATGAAGCTTGTGCTGCTGGTTTAGGCTGCAATGACCATGACTGCAGAGGAATAGAGAGTGCAACAGTACATTGTGTAACATGGTTTCTGGGCAGCAGAATGGAAAACACGATGGAAATCTTATTAAACATCCCTGCGCAAGCCAGGGTAATCAAGATTGGTGCTGTACTGGATACCAGCAGCTGCAGAATTGCTCACAATGCAGTACTGGCTGTGAGTAGCCAAGGTTAATAAGGAAAATGACTTTAGTTCAGTACAGAACTTGCAGCAATTTGTTTGGAGGATGAAAATGAGAGGCGTGTTGTAAAGATTCCATTGCCCAAACATGCATCACTTCAGGAAGCGGTGGAGTGAGGCCATCCTATGATTTATATTTCCATCCAATAGATCTCTCCAAAGCCTCCTGCTTCACTAAGAGCATGCACATGTAACAAACCACTAAGTGCTGTCTGTGCAGACACAATTGTACATCTTAGACAAGACGTTCAGACCTGAAAGCACACACTTCTCTATACCTGAGCTAAAGAAACAGCTGGTTGGACTTAGCATGTTCTTGCAACCAATGAAAGGAAACAACCACCCATCTTAAGGGCTTGTATTTCTTTCTGGGTAGAAGGTGGAAGTCCTGACTTGGTAGTAGCTGTTGAGAACAGCATTTCTAAAACAGACCCCTCAACACTGTGCCTGTTCCTTTTTCATCCTCCACTGTGTAGTCAAGGAGCTGCAAGGGAGAAAGGGGGCCTGGATTTCCTCTTTGATTCTCTCCTACATCTTCTGACTAGAACTCCTAGTGAGGTAATTGAGAGGAAGAGGTGGTGTGCTTGTCCTTTCCTCCTCCTCTGCTTTCTCATCAGCTGTCAGAATGAACATAAATACATCTGAGGACCAGAATCTTGTCAAGAGCCAGCCTGGAGAGGCCAGTGAGCCAGCTGTGCCCATTTTTCATGCCACTGAAATAGTGCACGCAACGGAAGGCACCACGGTGGCCCATGCATTGGAAGGGTCATCCATGCTTTCCAGATGTGGCCCTAAGTTTCCCCCTCCACCTCCAAAAAGGGAGGAGAAGGAAACAAGTTGACATTCTTTGGGTTCACCACCTATTTTTTACCTTCTTAGGTTGGGTCAAAAATAGGCTGGGGAAGGGTAGCTCTGGAGCCGTGTTTTGGGTCTGTGAGTGCAGGAGGAAAAGCTGAAGAAAATACTGACCTTCCCAATAGATTCTCTCTCCTCCTTCTCCTTGTGCTCAGGAGGGCCATTTCCCCAAAGACAGCCAGCAAATGTCAGCTAGGAGAGAGATTCCTCAGGGAATCTGGGGAAAGAAAGGAAACCGGGAGCACTGCCTAGAATTAGGGGAACTGAGAGGGGTCTGTGCCAAAAAGCACCAATATGGTAAACAGTCATCTCTGCACCTACTTAGTAGCTGCCTCTAAGCACTAGCCCCATCCTCTTTTTGACCCCAAAGAAAAGCCATGGTAACACATTCATTTTCTAGGTTCCTTGCCATTATTTTCAAGAGCAGGACAGTCATTCGAGCTTTTATATTTGAGTACAGAAAACTGGTGGTTGCAGAACAGCAGCACCTTTCATTTGTCCTTCACATGAGTTAGAAACCTGGTAATTACAAAAGGGATGGGGCTGAGTGGAGCTTGTTGCTGGTCTAAGAGATGCGAAGGTTGAATTCTGGCTTTGCTTCCCTCACTGGGTGTGGACAGGAGATCTGTCACAGGGGAATGGCAAACCCAGTCAAAACAGAGAGGAGGCTGCTGGGATCACATAGGTGGGGGAAGAGATAAAAAGATAAAACAGTTCCAGAGAAGGAACATCACAGTATGGTACCCCCCTGCCCGTACACATGCTCTCATGCCTGAGAGAGTCAGCATTTCTCCATGGATCAAGGAGCATGGAAGGAGAATCCTGCTTAGTCGCCACACATCTCAGTTCAGTGTTGGGCTTCACAGTCTTTTTGCCAAGCAACTGTAGTGGCAGCCCTTGGAAAAGGGACTGAAGCTTCACCCCCATAGTAGAAAGGGTCTCCCCTCCCCTGTGTTGTCTGTTGAAGAAGAGAAGAGAGAAACCAAGGTCTGCGAAAGGGTGTGAGAAAGAAATAGTACAAGAACAAAGGGCATGTTATTTGAGGACATACTGGGCACAGTTTAGACCCGGGTATGTCTGCAGGTTCGTGATGTGCCTGAGGCTGAGGGGGCTGTGGAGGTGGAGGGGGACTCCTCATCCGTTGTGTCCCCGTGCTCCTCCTTCTGGAGGCCGAGGCTGATGTGGCTCTGCAGGGCTGCTGGGGTCAGCCACTCCTTGGGGAGGCAGCTCTGGAGGAAGGGGATGCACGAGCTGAAGTAGGCCAGGCGGTTCACCCAGCGGGGGATCTCTTTCCCACATAGTATCTGTGGAGCAAACCAAAGAGGAGCATGGTTAACAGTGTTGGAAACGCCATCCCCATCTGCACTGCCACCTCAGCAGGGTGAATTCCTTGTTGCTACAAGAGAATCACAGAGCTGTATGGGTTGGAAGGCACCTCTGAAGATCATCTAGTCCAACCCTCCTGCTAGAGCAGGATCATAGAGTAGCTCATACAGAAACACATCCAGATGGGTTTTTAATTATTCCAGAGATGGAGAAGAGAGCTGTTTGAAATGTAGGGAACATCATCTGCAGTCAGAAACAGCTATAAATGCAAATGACTACACAAGTGCTCGACACACAGAAAGCCCTACCAGCCATAGCCCTTGTCAGCATCATAGCAGAGACTAGGGAAAACAGTTCATGGTCCTCAACAGCTTTGGGCACTCTGTTCTCAAGGCAGTCCATGGATAAAAGGACAGGCTTGCTGGTGCTTCTCAACCAAGACAATGACACTCATTTTCCAAATAGCTCAAACATTTTGGAAACGTATTTAGGCTGTTGCTGGCCAGACCTTGAGGAGCCCTGAAGTTGAGCCTGACTAGGTGGATGGAGAAGCCTGAGAAGCTGTTCCTGCTGCTCACTTTTCTTCCTCAGGCTGACACACTGGGTCAGTCAAGTTACAGTATCTGGGGTTCATTTCCTGTCCTAGCACATCACCCTTTAATTTCTTCTCACTGCGTGGTATTTCCAAAACGTGGGAAAGCAAACAACAAACAGAAAAAGACTAGCGTCTCACTGGGCTTAGGTTTCATCACAGATGCTCCAGGCACTGATTTGGGTTACACTCTTCTAGCACAGATACAGTTTTCCAAGGTCACTTCATATTCAGCATAATGAAACAACCTCCTCTATACAGCAGCTCCTTTCTTCTATAGCATTTGACCACACATACACGTAGGCACCAGATTTTAGTAGCTGTATCTGGCGTAGGCAACGTAAGGAAAGCTCCCTTTTACATTTACCATTTCCACCACCATTTCATACATGGAATTGATCATCTAGGGTGCCTCAAGAGCCTGTCTTTAATAAATATACTGCCTGGGTGGCCTCATGCCAGTATACTAGAGCCTGAAGCCTGTGGCAGGTACAGTAGTCATACTGTACAGTAGTGATAATCCCCACATGCTCCTTCCCTCTCCCATGGAGCAAGACAGGCAGGGAGGAAACCCCACCCCACAGACCTTTTCCCACAACTTACATGGATAAGTGGTTCCAGGGCTGTCCGTACTGCACCTTCTGCCAACACTAAATTCCTTTGCTCTTCCTCCCATCCTCTTCCCATCTAAAGCTACACTTAATTTAATACTAATTACTGCAAAACCTAAGAGGATGTTTGTAGCCCACCAAGGAGATTATTCAGCGAGAGGTCTGTTATTGACAATGGAAATGCTTAGTGGTTTCAGAGATTTTCAGGGAGCATGACTGAAGCAGTTGCTAGAGAATGGGCTGTGTCACATTATAGTTGTTATGGCTGATGACCAGCTGGTCCTTCATGTGTATGACCTGGACAGAACAATCTATTACCTACTCCAACATTCACCTTGAGGATAAGGGAATTGGCTTGCTCCAACAGCATGGAGTTTCCAGTGAGGTGTGAAGAAGGAAGTTGGAAACCTGTGACCATGCTAATTTGACTATGGAACTGACTTTATTTTGACATGCATTGTTTAAAAATCAATGTGTGAAATTGAAGACATTATCATTAGGTATCAGAGAATGAGCAGAGCCATTGAGCTGCTAAAATTACTTGCAAGCATAGGCCATTCTGTGCCTAATACACCCCAAGGACTTTTATTTCAGTTCTTACCAGCGCTGCGTTCTATTTAACCTCAGATACAGCTATGAGAATCTGCATTTTTGAAGTTTTTAATCTGACAACAATTACTTCATTAGCAATTCTTTACCTCCATCCAGATCCCTGGTTTCCATTGCGAGAGCTATTGCCTGAGCCTATAAGCAGATGACCTCTCCCGTGTCTAAGACTCATTCATAGAAAACTTGCTGATCTATCTATTTTCACAAGAATACTGCTGTATTATTTTCTAATTACATTCAATATGTTCTACTCGACCACTGAACCTGAGCCAAAGCCAAACGATGCAGCACAATTGCCTGTAGATTTTGTAGCATTTAGCTTTCTTCCTCTGCAGGAACTTGGGCAACATTTTGCCAGCGTAGAAGGAGACTCAGTTTAGGCTCCTTATTATATATGCATGCATATGAGTTTAGTTAGCAAGCAGTCATAAGTCTTAATTAAACCTTCCCCCCAGATATTAATAGGAAAACAAAACCAGGGTATGATTCTTCAGAAAGTTAGCTGAAAGAACAGAACAGCACAAGGTAAGACTGCCTGGAATGGAAATGCTGTTTTAAAGAGCTGGCTTTCTTTTCTAAGCAGATCCCCTAGCAAGTGAAATAGCACTTCCCAATGTGGAAGCAATGCTGAGCTGTTTGCCTTTTCTTTATGGGAGCTTCTTCACCCAGAATGAATCAGTGAGGCAAGGAAGAGCCAGAAAAAGAACGGAGATGCGTGGGCACTAGGCCATCAATCAGCAAAGGGCCGTTTGTGGAACGTAAGGATAATGATGAAGTCGAAGTGGTTTCCCTTTCCTCAATCATGTTCATCTTCACCGCTTTTCAGTGAAGCCTCATTACTATTCCACAGCAAAACTCAATGCTCAACAGGAGCAAAAGGGTAATGGCAGGGAATGCCACCAACGCTACAGCATGCTTCCGTGTTTTTCGCTCCTTGCCCTAGAGCGTATTGTGCTGGAGCATCCAGCAGTACTTAGCTAACGGAGAAACATCAAGTAAACCTAACTGCAATGGGATTAAGCCAACTGAGTTTAAATAAAACAGCACAAGCAAGATGAAGTGGGTGTTTTCCAAGTACATATGAAGCCATAGAAAAATCTACCTACTGCAGCTTTTCAGGGCAATTCTTAACTGAAAACCACACACTGGAACGATAAACTCACAGAATCCTGTTACCATCCATTTTTTCCACCAGCAGAACTAATTTTACAATGTTTTTAGGGTTTAGGATTTTACACTTTTTCTTCTTCCTTGCCCAACAAGTGGCGCTTTCTCTTTTGAAGGGGGTAAACTTCTTTGTGATGGGTCACGTACTTGTCCTGTCAGAGTTAGTAAATAAATAATAAACTCATATGGGTCAGAAATTGCTGGTCCTCATCATCATACCAGATTGTCCTGCTAACATCCCTTCAGGAATCTTAACATACCTGTAGTGGAACCTGAGCTTGGCATTAGATGAGAAAGTAGTTGAGCCTTTTCATATGTAGCTGACTGGAGAAGGAGCTTTTAAGAAACAGTCACAGAATAGCTAAGCCTGTGTAAGATACAAGCCTGAGATTTAAGCTCAGGGGCTAGTTATAGCTTATCTGAGGCAGAAATGCGTTTGAGATGGAAAGCCCTGCACAGTCCATTAGAGGCTGGACTACCAGTAGCAACACCTGGAACACCATGCAGGGCTTCCCTAAGCTTTGCAGACCTCCTGTGAGCAGTGTCCAGCTATCAGTGTCAAGCACAGCACTTCCTCATCTTTTTCTTACTATCAGGTCCCTGAAGGTGTGAGTTATTCCCAGCCAGTCCCTGTCACAGACTGAAATCCAGCATTTGGGATAGTAAGCACAGCTTGCGATTGCCCACCAAGACACAAGTCCCCATTTCAGGCAGAAGCTTCAGCGAAGGCTGCATGTACTTGCAGCTTCCACTGCGTGGCACCTCATGATAGAAAGCCAAGTCTCCCATAGCTGCAGCTTCTGGAAACTCTGTGTAAGAACTGTGAATGACCCATCTGGCATCTGCAGAGTCAAGTGGAAACAGCAGTTCAGACATCCGTGGCTGAAGCCAAATGCACAGGAGAAATGGGACCTGACAGTTTGGGTGCTATTTCTAGGCAACTGTCAGATCCACACCAGGATTTTAACTCATCAAGAAACAGCTAATTTGGGATACAAAAAAGATGCTCTGAGCATCTTAAGCTGTGTCGTTTTGCACTAAACAGTCACTAGTTAAAATGTACACACTGCCCTGGGAGTAAGGACCGCACTCCGTTACTCTTCCCTCCCCTACGTGCACTAAGAACTAGGCATTGCTGCTCAGCAAGGTCTTCACGCTTCCCTGTAAAGCTTTACTGTGGGCAGGGGAACAGCCCTGCGGCTGGGAAACATGGATTTAAATGCCATCTAGCAATGGAAGAAGCCGAGTCTCCTGCCTTCTAGAGGACAAATGCTATCAATGTGCTGCATTTTGTGGGGGCTTTGGGTCTATGGGCTGGATGTTATCTGATGTAGCCTAAAAAGGCTGAGCCCCTTTCACACTCTAAAGCGAAGGGCTGATTAGTTGTAGATCCTTGAATGCAATAGGGTCTGCACTGTGCTCGATGACGCAATTGAGGCAATTCAGGCTGTGCACAGAAATACAACTCGAGGCACTTAGGAATTTTTTTTTTAAGTGAGCCTTCCCAAAGGCACCATGCAGTGCTTCAATCCATGAAAATCAAGATGAGCAGAGGCAACATTACATCCCTCAAACAATACATGCTATTTACTTCGGTTCTTGTCTTCAAACTGAGCCTCAGAGAGTTCAGCCCTGAACATCTGCTGAACCACCCACTGCCACTTCCACTTAGCAGCCTTGCTAAGAATGAGGTGGCATCCACATGGGGCGTGTATCCATGTGAGCTACTGTACAGTATTCCCCTTTGTGTGTCTTAGAGAATGCAGAGGGCTTTTATTGGCACCTGAGGAGTCAAACACACACCCCAGAGCACTTTAAGAGCAAAGCCTTTAGAGCCCAAGGGGAAACTTTCCAGTGTTTGCATGAGTTGGCTCCTATAAGGCCAAGACAACATAGCACACATGATGCTTTTCAGAATTTCAGAATTAGGCTGTTAGATACAAATCAGCATGTCTGCCCAGGCAAAGCTTGCAGGCTGTGCTGGGGTAGTCAAAAGCCAGATGTAGAAAGAGAAGCATGGCAGTGTGATGTAACTAGTAATTGGACATGTCTGGAAAAAAAACATTAACCAAATACACAGAGACCTCTTTTTTACCTCCTTGCAAAAACTGAACTGGTAGTATAACTGCCCAGTGCTGGGAGAGATAAAGGACTCTGAGTGCATCACTGGGGAACATACCTCTAGCTCAGCACTCCTCATCAGCTGATGCACGTGATATATACACTGGAAATAACATTCCTGGCGGAGAACGGATGTATAGCCTTTGCAGCACACCTGAAAGCAGTGTCTCATCTTGGCAGAGCTGGCATGCTAGGATCGATTGCTTGAAACAGATTTATTGTATAGTTAAGGTGTAAGAACAACAATTTCTACTCTAGGGAATATAACTAGCCTGTGGGGACCAACAGATGAGGGGGACCGCTTCGCTGGGCCGTGAAGCTGCATGCAGCACACGTTCAGCAGAGCCAGGAATGGCCTGCATCTTGCAGGGGAAAGGGCACAGCTGAGAAACTGTAGATAAAGCTGAACGAGCTCAATAACGAGGTTGCATTCTGGGAGGTAGCATCCTAAGTCAAAGGCAGGAAGGGAAAAACCTTTTAAATGAATTTAAGCAACTGTCTAAAACGCCTCCATTCTCCCTTTTTGTTCCACAGCAGGCAGGGCACTGTCACTCCTATGGGTCCTCCCCAGAACTGCACACGTTTCTTCCATGTACAGGAGAAGCAGCATCTTCACCACCTCCCTGAGACCAGCCAGGAGTGAGGAAAAGGGAAAGCATTGAAAGGAGGGACTAATACCCACAGTCTGGCTTCCCTTGTGATGCCAGTGAGAACACATCAGTCACCTCTGTGGTCCTGTGGTAGAAGGACAGAGCTGCCTCTATGCAGGAGTCTGCATGCAGAGAGATGTCAAGAACAGAGACAATGGGGTAGAGAGCTCTGGGTCAAACGAGACAGCTGGCTTACAGCACCTCAGCGCTCACAACACTGTTTCAGCTTCCCTGGCCAGGCCACCAGTGGAGAGGCACAGTGGCTACAAATGTGACATCTTGATGAACCACATACAGAACCTAATTCTGAGTAGCACCACTGATTAGTTATGTACCAACACTGGAGTATGGCAACACGCTCTTTGAGCATGAAGTTCTGTGTAACCAGTACTTATACGTACAGCCAGCAGCTGTAGGATGACAAGGGAGGCAGCAAGCAGCCTCATAACAGATGACCATTTCGGGAATACGAAGTATAATTAAGTCTGGGCTTGTTAGTGACATTTAAAATAATGACTCTTCCACCAAATGAATGAGCAACTGCAATTCATTCATATTACCATGATGGCATGAAGAGGAACTGCATTCTCCTAGCAGGTGCTGTTTCGAGGCCAGTGGCTGAGAACAGCTGTTGCCTAATAAGGTCATTCCACAATTACGGACATGCTGAATGCCACCAGGACAATCTATATGCATAGAGGGATGGACATCAAGAACGTCTGTTTTTTCCTGAATAGCTAAGAAAATCCTGTTTCAATCTCAAGCCTTGTTTCATAGCATTGGTGAGCAGCAGACTACTGCAGATGGAGGTACAATGAGAAGAGTACAGGAACTCATAGGAACAGGGACAGACCTTCTGTCTGGCAGTGTTGACAGGGCTCCTAGGCAAAAGACTCCGGTCTCTAAAGCCTATCAACACACTTCAACAGTTCATTTACACTCCTGACACTTTTCATTTATCAACAGGCAGCTGGTGAAAAGGACAGGGTTTTTCCTTGCCATCTTCAGGCATCTCTTCTCAGGCATTTGCACGCACAAAGGCTCCACGATGGTGGGACTGGAGATGAATTCCCCAAATAGTACAAAACTAACTTAGCTCCCAGGTATTATGTTTGTTTATAAGAGGTAAGGACATTGGGCTTCTGGTTTGGGAAGACATGCAAAAAGCAGATAAAACAGATAGTGCAAAACATCCGAATTTACATCAGCCCCAAAGAGCTTGAGACTGTTTGTTTTTTTCCAAATTCACTCTTAAAATATCTTCACATTTCATCTTTTTGGCTAGATGGATCACTTTAAAGGGAAAACATGAAATAACTGCAGAGGCACATGTGGCGAAATCAGACCATTTTCAAAAATTGAAATGATGTGCTAAAAATCTGCCTTGGGAGGTAGGGGTGATTTCTGTTACAAATGACTTGCCACCTCATTCTGTTCGACTGCACACACAGGTAGATAGGGAAAATAGGATGGACTGAGACAGCTGAAAGATCCATATAAGAGTTATTCCACTAATCATTTCTGTTGGGCTGTAAGACTCATTTCAGGATAGCAAGGCTAAGAAGATTAACAGGGGAGAAAGATGTTCATATTTTTATAGCAGCCTTTATTCTAAGGACTTCCCAAATAGTTCATAAAATTTTAACTAATACACAAACTACACCTAGAAATCTCATTTTGCCATGGCAGAGACACCACATCTGGAATGCAGTATAGCAGCTTATTAACCACATGCAGTCAAAACTGTGCATACTTACAGGCAGAAACAAGAGAAAAAAAATAACATCCATCTGAAACCATAGGGATAATTTATGAGTGCAGGATGTCTTTATTAATAACCTTCTTCTAAACGCATGCGGCAGTTAAAAGCCAGAAGATAAACACAGCCTGTTCCCCACAGAGCTAACAACATTCAAAGGCTGCTGCAATGAAGCAAGTCTTTCCGTCAGCTTTAGCGAGGCCTGGCTCAGGTGCCAGGAAATAAAGCTTTCCTAACTTTTTCATGCCCTGTATTTGTTTGTTTGCTCATTCATTTCCTTCTCTCCTCTCTGTCTGCTGGGAGCATTCTGTCCCCCTGCCATTAACAGAATCCCACGTAGGCTTTTATGCAACAAAATACCCATCTCCTCTCCACAGAGGCAATTGAAAAGCAATTGTTGACGAAGGAAAACACAGGGATTACTTGTCTGCTTAGGAGCTGCTGAAGACTGGTTTATAAAAGCTTCTGCAGCTTTTGACTGTGACTCAAATGCCACCTGAAGCTCTCTTTCTCTGGTGTTTAATCCTGATAGCTTTCAGGCTAAAGAGAGCTTCCTAGGTTTTACTAACATTATGATGAGAACTCCGGTTTGCCTGGGGATGGACCTGAAAAGCTTAAGGCTTAAATTATTCTCTAATGATTAAAAACCTGCCCTCGTTTGATCCTTGATTCAGCAAACCTGTCTTTTTCAGAGAATTTACTGAAAGTCAAGCTCCTCTGAGGAAAGCAGGATCCTGATGCAATTTTGTTACATGCTGTCAGCTTTGCCTTGGCTGAAAAAGGACAGGTAAATAGCCAGAGAGAAAAGAATATGCACTGGCTATCATCTCCTGTCACTTCAGCACAGCTCCACACCCTCCACCAGTAAAGTTAAGACCCCTCTTGTTTTACCAAAGCTCCAACCACACTGACAAAGGAAAACCAAGACAGCCATGCCATCAGGGAAATACACATCAGACATGCTCTAAAGCCAATCACAGAGGTATCTTGTGCTGCACTTCAGTTACAAGAGATGCCCGTTTCCTGCTGTCACACAGATACACGATGACAGAGCCTGTCTCTGCTGCTATCAATAGGACCATCTTTACCAACAATACAAAGAAAAGGGGAAAGAAGCCCTGGTATCCAGCCTAGATGTGATCTGCACACAAGCAAGCCTGATTGCACCAAGGTCAGCCCCTGCCTCCCAAGGAAATTCAGATTGTGTAGCTTCACCAAGCAGACTGGATCAATCTGGCATGCAGGTTTAAAGGTTTAATACTATCACTGTGGTGTCAGCATCAATAGCGGGTATGCTAAATGCCTACCTCACTCCTCTGTGACCATCAGGTTGCAGGATTCATGGTGCAGACTCCATCTTGTTAATCTTCAAAGTATTTCTTATTGGAGACCATCCTTTTAGGCTGATGTGAGAGTCCTGCTGACTTTGGGAGACTGGGAGCTATTTACCTCCCAGGCTGAGCATTGCAGTGCTGCAGCTCTAAGAGTCTGGCTGCAAAGCATTTGACTGTGACATCCTCCATGATCCCTGCCCTCTAGGAGTCCGTTTCATTTAGGATGCTAAATGATTTTCCAAGGCTGACATAAGCCACCTCAGATGCTTAAGAGATGCTCTTCCCCTCCTGTGTCAACAAAGAATGGGCTAAACTCACTCTGGGGGAACTCATACCAGATCACTCAGGTGTTTCTGAGCCAGGTTTGTTCCAGAGGTTACTGCAGATCTCTGCATACTCTTAAAGATACAAGTGGGTCCTACCAACACAGGGTTGGACTTTTTGTGCCTGCCTTTTTGTTGGTGTTAAGAAAAAAGAAAAGAAAAGAAAGAAAGAAAGAAAAGAAAAAGAGTAGGGTGGTTTTAGAGCAGCTGCAAGGCAGATAAATAACTCCAGGGTGAGAAACTGCTACAAAATGCAGAAAGCTTTTGACCTTTTCTGGTACTTAAGATAAATTAACCATACAAATCAGAAAAAAAAAAATCATTCCCCTTTCAAGAAGGGGGAGGAAAGACATGATAAAAGAATAAAACCTTCTGTCACTGTTTTCCTCAGGTAAAGTTCTAACAACAACAATTTTAAAGGTGAATCAAATCAGTGCCTCTCAATTCATTTCTTAATTATGATGAGCTTCAGCTTCATGTCTTATCAAAAGGGCTCATAAGACCCAGTAACTTCATTGCTGTGCCACCACTGGCAAGGCTATTGGGGAATAAAAGGGGCTATCTTTCCTGAGGCGCTCAGAAAACACACTTCTTTGATATAATTATGTGTCACGCATCACGTCCCCTATAGCAAGGTGCTAAAAAGTTTCCTTAAATAGGGATCATTCCAGTTGCTGAAGGAAGGAGTAGTTTGAGTCATTCCACTTAATCTTCCAGTTCTGGTGCTGATTCAAAGGTGTTTTTCTCCCTTCCCATGGTGGTTTGCCCTTTTCTGAGACATGCTGTAGCAACTGTCATCACTCTGGTAAGAACACAGCTCCATAGCTTATCTTAGACAGGAAACTTCAGAAGCATGGAAATTGCTGGTGGGAAGTCAAATGAGTCATCTTCTGTTTGTGAATGGGCGAAGCAGCAAAAGCTTTTTCAGAGTCTTGAAGCTGCAGTGGCATGGTGTGATTGTTACACTCAATACTGAGGAATATCACCAGACTGGAGAAGAACCTAGAAGCAGAAAACCCTTCATCCTCCCTCTGATCCTTTAGTTAATGCTATCTTCTCTAAAGATGATGTCCTCAGGCACTGTACGCTCACCATACACCTAGGCATCAGCAGGGCTCATATTTTTTATGGCTGTATTTTAACCCCTGGCAGTCAACCTTTCTCCTTTACACACGTTCAGGTGTGCCATGTTTGCTTTTGTCTCACCTACTATCTGCCTTCCACAAGCCCAAGTTGTATTGTGGACTTGCAGGGCAATCATCAGCTTCCCCAATGAAAAGAGCCCTCTGACAGTAATTTCACATTTTCCTATATTCCTGCATGCACCTACCTTTGTCTATGCCCAAAGAACAGTCTTGGTGACAAAGAGTAACTGCATGTCTTTCTTGACACCTCACGGCCACCTTCCCTGTTGCCCACTTCTGCAGTGACAAGTGCTCCTGCAACACAATGGCATGGCTGGAACCTCAAACCTGCAGGTCCTTGCAGGGGGAGTTACAGCCCAGAAATTACTTTGAGTTTGGCACAAATTGTATTCCTCTCCCTTTATGTCTGCTTTACAGCAATTTGTGACTTCTGTCCTTTTACTATCTCACATCTCCGTGTTCTGAAAAATCAGAAAATTCAACAAATCACAGTATGGAAAGAATGAATTATTTTAGTCTTTTTTTGTTTTAAAAGGTTTTTCTAATGTTTAAAAGCCAGTGTTTTTTTTATCTGGCAGAGTTTAAATAGCCTCTTTCATCAGCCAGGACAACTCATAAAAAGAAATATTTTGCAATTCCTTGAAGGGCCAATTGAACTTATTGCTGCAAGTGTACGTGGATTGTTAGGAACATAGTGACTTACCAACAGATGGTCATTTAGAAGGGCTTTACCCAATATTGATGTGGTCCTAGCTAACTTCCCTACACATGCATAACCTCATCAGAATGCTGGAATCCCTGCTGTGTGCCAGCAGCATTGCCCACCTGGAATACCACCATGCAGAATGACATATAAGCTCAGAGCAGGATGGCAACTTTGATGGCTGCTGCACATGGCCTGACTGATTTTTCTTTGCAGAAATTGCAAGCATAAGTCCCCCGGAAGGATTGCCCATCCTCCTGGACAGAGGATTCTTCAGAGAGCATGGTACTGACACTACTTGATTCTGGGGACTGTCAACGTAAGAAACATGAAGGGAATAAGCTTCTTGTAGGCAAATTTGTTATCCAAGTTTGATGAACCTCTTCATTTTAACCCACATACAATTTGCTTAAGTGGTTTCTAAATATAGGTACCATGGGACCATGTTGCAAGAGTCAGAGTGGCTGAGGCAACCCTAACTAGATTTTCACTGCTGAGATCAAGCTCCTCTCACTTTCCTACACTGACATAGATGGTGATGGTAAAGGGAGACCACAAAGGGGTATTAAGTGGTGTGTGTACCAGTGACCTTAAATAGAAGCTAGGCAAGTGCACAGGGAGTGCATGCAATTTCTTTTTCATGGCTATCCACCAGGAAATTCTGCCCTGCTTTACATCAGAACTTTCTTCAAAACCAATTAAGATTCTGTGCAGCACTTACTAGATAGAGACTTGTGCTGTGCTCTCTGGTAGTTCTTCACCTCTTGAATAGTCACAAGTTCCCTGCTGAAGAAGAATTTCTCAGGAAATCCACAGAAAGAGACTCCTGATTATGCAGCATGTTCACTGAATCCCTGACTGAGAAAGCTGCCATGAAACAGCACAGAAGAAATCTGAACTGCTGCTGCTGAAACCGGGACATTCTCTGTTTTCCTTCCACAGGAGCTGCTTTGTGAATAGACCCAGCCATGCCTCTTTGATCCAGTAGCTGCTCATTAGAAGTCCATAGGGAACCGGCAAAGCAGGGAGAGATCCAAGTCTTGAGCAAGTATGAATATGCTTGGCAGTCTGCAGTAGGGACTAAGGAAAATTCAGAGCTAAGTGCCAGCGAGGGAGCAACAGAGCTCCTTGCAGCTTACGAGTGAATGTGGGCAGGAAGATCAGAAGACTCAGAAGAGGTGCATGGCATTGTAGGGAGAGGCTCAATGCTATAGCAGCACACAATTAGGCTGCAATCGCACTGAAAAGTGAGTTTTTCCAGAGGTAGAGAGCAGGTTAAAGGCATGCCCAGTGGTTAAGTAGAGCTTATCTCCCTGTGCTGAACTTGCTACAGTCCAGGGGTTTTTCAAGATACATGGCCAAATGGCAGAGTCACAGATATAGGTCTGGACATGTCCCTAATGGTTAGCAGTCAGCCTGCATAAAGATAACAGTTACCAGTTACCATGATGGAACCTGAGGCATCATTGTATTAAACAGGAATTTGGCAGAAAAATCATTCATAAGCAGTTCTAGAGAGAAGATTTCTGAATGGATGTTTTATTTGCTGAGAAAACACTGGTATAGGACAATAAAACAAAAATTTGAAAAATGTCCTGATTCCTGCAGCTTCAGCAGTCTTTCCAGGGGTGGGGAACCTGGCTTACAGGTCCTGGAGATCAGACATGTGGCTGCTGTCTCACAGTGTGATTCTGAGAAAGCTGATCTGGGAGGGAGAGGTAGCCTTATACCTCCTTCCCATTGCCTCTGCAGAATCATGACCTCTGCCAGCAGGACACGTGGCTGCATCTGCTCTCAGTCCATATGGCCAGATGGTATCCTCCCAACCCATGGCCCAGCCACTGGGGCAACATCTGTATGGACACTAATTAGCAAGCCCCCAAGCAGATGAAGAAATTAAGGCAGCCAAACAGAGCTACCTAGCACGCAGCCATACAGCCAGATCTCAAGGCCTGCCAGACAGATTTGGGTAAACGCACATTAACCTGTACATCACCACACAGCTATAAAGCTCTAGCTCTGGTTTTCTGTGCTGATACAAAATGACACAAGCCATAAACCAGCAAATTAACCTTAGCAGATAAGAGACCTGTCACCAAAAGCTTTCAGAGCCCTTTTTAAAGGAAGGAAATAATCTAGCAGACACGGAGGAATACTTAGGTACAGAGAAGGGATGTGACTTGCCTGGCGTTACCCAGGAATCCCAGAGCAACCATCTCCTGAACTCACCACAACTGCTTACGCCCATGGGCAGAAAGGTCTAAAGGGCTGTAGAGAGCAGAGCTGTTCGTTCCCACTTTCACATTAAAAATTAGCCTACACCCCCACCCCTCTCTGTGGTGAAAGGGCACTGCAGTACTGACAGCTGCTACCTTTCACCTGCTGATGCTGAAAGTTCAGGAGTTTATACCTGAGACCAAGAATTTATACTTCCTTAAAATCCTTGGCTGCTTTTTTGTGGCTGGAGTTAAATCCCAGTTCCAGTGAGCAATTTTGTTCTGTTGAACAAAATTTCCACATCTTTTAATTCTTTGAATACTTTTTCTAATTTCCTGTCTTTAACTGCCACAGCTATGTATAAATATGCATAACTATTATTATTACTGCTGCTTCACAGGTGAAGAATCTGAAGGAAAGGGCAATTTGAACATTAAACAGGCTTGTCTCAGAACTGGGGTTAGGGCACAAATACCAGTTCTCTATGCTGACGCATATCTACACATTCTTGAGAGCCACTCATTATGTAGTCAACACCTTCTGCACACTTTATAGCTCTACATGGTAAGGCCTTGAGCTTCCTAATGTGGTGATTTTTGGTTAGTTTTAGTGGGAACTATAATAAGAAAAAAAAAAGCACTAAGGCTGTAAACTTAAGGAAGCATTCAGGTGTTGAGAAAGGAGAATAGAAACTTTCATTGCTTTCAGTTCAAGCAGGTCCTGTCTCAGATTTCAAGCAGTCTTTCCTCCAAGAGGACAGAAGTATCCCTAGATAAGCTGTGCTACTTCTCATCTAGCTCCAAAACACCGTGATTGCCAAATTCCCACGTTTACCAGAAAGGGTGCAGACATTTGTCATAACGCAGCCACATTAATTTCTCATGTTGCTGACCAAGGCACGTTGAATGGCTAGGACTTTTGTTTAGTGTCTTAACATCAGCTATTTCTTTAAAAAAATTCATCTCCCGTTTTCAGTATCTTGATGCTAGAGACTACACAGGGCCTTGTGCTCTTGGGCCTGAAGTGTCTCTGGTTTTGCATTTGTTATACTGCAGAGAGGGACAGTAAACACAGGCATATGTGAAGAGCAACAGCAACAAAAAAAATCTTGCTTGCCTATGAAGGGTTTATTTAAACTGACCTAAATCCCAAGTAAATTCTGCTCCTGGGAGCAGAAGTGCCAGAACTAGCTATTCAGGCTTTTCTTTTATTATCCGGACAGGTAACCCACCAAGAAAGCTCTTGGAGGAAAACAGGAGTAGAATCCACTCCTGTAAAGATATTCACTGAAGGCGTATTGAAAGCAAGATCTAAAAAACACTAGCAGATATTTTTATTAAGATCTCTTATTTGACTTCCTTTCTGAAGGTTGGACAGGGAAGGGGCAACAAAGGGCTCACTGGTATGTAGCAACAGAATCAACAAAGAATGGCTTTGAGCTTCTGGCTTGGACCAGGACAGAAATTTTACATATCAAAGTATGTAATAAGCAATGACCTTCTTTCACTGCTGCAGGTAAAGGGTTTTTTGTTTTTTTTTTTTTTTTAGCTTTTGCTAATAATCATGCAGCTTTCTCCTGGGTTTCCTTCATAATTTTTAGAGTTCCCATTTTCTGTTGTAGTAATTTCATTATTTGACTCCAACACAGTAGTGTGGCTAACATTGATTTGATCACTGTGCTGCTTGAAACTTCATTCTCTGTTTGTACCAATACAATTCCTTCCTGTTTGTTTTTATTTGCTAACATTTACAGAAAGGACTCAGTTGTTTTCTCTTTCTATAATGAGCACAGATGAAACTAGTAGAGAGCTGGTTTTCTTAAGAGCCTAAAGAGGTCCCTTGTAAATGAATTCCTGGTTCTTGGATTCACTAGGGGTTTTCTTACAAAATCATACAGTATTTTTTCTACAGAATCTCATCTCATTTGAGATCCATGATGGGCCTGTTTGGGGATGAATGGACACTTCATCAGTGGCAAAAGAGGTTATTAGCATAGGACTCCCATGCCATGTGATGAAGAAAGGTGAGAGATGTGCAACGAATGAGGATGGGGGCTCCAGAAAGTGAAATAAAAATTTCACTGTTAAAGCAGTTGAACTCTGTTGTGAGGCACAAGAACAGTTTTTATGGAAGGCCACTTCTGTTCTGTGATTTTCTTGTCTTTTTTCTGGCACTGAGTCAAGATCCTGAATTCAGATTTACACAACTGCTGAATACTCACACCTTAATTGAAACACACTTTAAACACATCATCTGGGGGGTGAGGAGGAAGGTGGGTTCCCTCCAAAACAATCAGATCTTCAGGGATTGAAAATCAAATATCCTGAATTCACAGATAGTTGGGATAAATTTGTGCTTCAGTTCTCTCTGAAGAGAAATAACAGCTCTGCTATAATTCACAGTGGTTTTGTGAACATGAAAAAGAATAAGCACCAGAGATGTCTATGAGAAAATCAATACTTTTTTTTATTGGGTTCTGGATAGTGCACATTAAATAAGGAAAAGGGGCACTCGCTTCCTGAATACTGCAAATTTTTGTTTGCAGAACATCCATAAATCATTTTTATTTCTTTGCAGATCATGTAGAGTTATTTGTGTTTGTTATTAAAATGACGCACATTTGCATGCTAGTCAGGTCTGTCCTTCCAATTCCTGCTCAATGCCTGTTCAGTGAACCAAAACGCAGGTACTGCTAATTTCCTACACAGTTTAGACCAATCACATGATAAACCTGCTGCATCTTTGCCTCCTGATCCCATCTCTTTCAACAGCAAAGGGCTTCCAAAAATATTAAGGGCAGAAACAGGAAATATGGCTATGGGCTCTGGCCTGGCAGACAACACCGCACTACTACCGATCTGAAGCATTTAAAAATTAAAAAAAAAGCAGTGCCCACCTCAGCCAGAGCAGCAGAGAAGTGATTACAGTTCTTGTGCATCAGATGGTATGCGTTTCCTTTGTACTCCTTGCCCAGCTCTTCCATAATCTTATCCACATCCTCTTCTGTGAAGTCTGTGGTGCCCAAGGCAATGGATTCTCTAGTGAAAAACAACACACGGAACAGGAAACATGGAAAGATACAGTGAAGAGGGTGTTACATACCCAGGAAGAAGGAAATGATCAGCCATTGGCAAGAAGGACAGGCTTAAAACAGAGGCATGCGTATCTGGGGCTCTCAGAGACTCTCACTAACAAAATGGCACAGTAATATCCCCAGCTTATCCACAAAGCAGGTTATGGCACAGGCAACAGCCCCGAGAGCTTCCTGCTTGCCACCTGGAAAGTCTCAGCTCTGGGATTCTGCTCCCACTCTGCCCATCATCATACAAACGAGTTCCAGTAGGACAGAGGAGATGCTTTTTTTCATTATTCTCTGAGAGAGTTTTCATGGGGTGGACCAAGAAGGAGCAGACTGACAACTTTATGCAGAAACCTATTGCTTCTCCCAATATTCACTCAATCGTGCTCCTTCTAAAAGCCTCCAACAACCCTCAACATAAACTGGCAGTCTGAGAAGGTCAAGCCCCACCTGCCGTGGGCAGTTCCTTGACCCACAGCCCTACATTTGAGCACCTTGAACAATACATAAACGCAGCATCCTCTCAGACTCCTCTAGCAGCTGGTACGTCCCTTGTGACAGTAGTGATAAACACAGGAATTGACTTCTGGTACTCTGTGCAGTATCCACAAATAGGTGATACTCATGAAGACTAGGTTTTGCTTTCCCCACCCTGTGCATTGGCTCTGTGACACAGTTGCTCCCATTCTTGCTAACAGGTGAAACTAGGAGCACAGAAAACGAGAAAAGAGAACCGCGTGCATTTGCAAGTATGTTTTTCAACCCTGCTAGACAGGTGAGCACTGTTCCTTTTTTGGGGTATGCACTCTTCTATCCACCTTCAAAATCCCTGCAGTGCTGCCTTGGAACCAGGATCATGCAAAGGATGCAGCGACGGTGCTTACAAGAAGAGGGAAAGGGGCACCCTGAGGACAGGACTTCCCTGCTCCCCCTACACAGATAGCTACTGGGGCAGAAGGAAGATGTAGAAAAGGGCCCTTACTTGAATTTAAAGGTCTCCCCAAGTTCTACTGCGCTGCCAGGTGTGATCTCGAAAATCCCACTGAAAGGGTAGGGATGCCCTCCATAGGCAAACTCTGACAAGGAAAGAAACAGACTGTGAGTAATTAAATGAACACAATGTCAGGAAAAAGTCTGTGGCAGCTGTCTGCACGGCTCAGTGTCAGCACCAGCAGCTGGGCTATTGCCAAAATCCATTTCAGCCAGGCTCTGAAAGCCATTTTCTCTGTCTGGTTACCTATCAGCCTGAGGATGCCCTCACAGCTTCTCTCCATACTAACACTACTGCTTTCCCACAGCACCAGGAAACCTCTGAGTCTGTCTCTGTGCCTGTCCAGCCACCTGCCCAGGTGGCTTCCTCTCAGTGGAAAGTTCTATGATGAAGGCGTCTAGATAAACCATGAGAGGCTGTCAGCGGTGGTACTGAGCTAGAAGAAGTCCTTTCTAGAGTAGGGAGAAATCAAATCTTCCTCCAGAGGAATTTACAGGCAGTGAGTAGGAATTCTTTGTGGAAAGCCAAATTGATGGCTCTTCACTGCCTCAGTGCCCAGGTCAAGCCAGGAGGTCTCTCCATGTTGTATAGGCTATCTTGCACAGTCTGTGAAACACAGCCCATGGACTCCACAGTGTCATACAGGCGTGTAAGATGTTACATGGCTTATGAAGGCTTCTGTGCTCAAGATGGGACATGGCACCCCAGGGGTTTTGTCTACTGCATGGCACTGGCTAAGAATACCAGGAGTGAGTAGCCCAAGTCATTCCCATGTAAAGCTGAAGAAGGAAATGGACAGTCTGTAATGGTGCTGTGCTACAGCTGTTTTCTGAGATCCCTTGACTGTGCCTTTTGTAATGGGTGCTCTAATCAGCTTCGACTCCATCCAGATCAATTCAAAAGTCTTACAAGATGTTTTCTTTTTTTTATAACTCTGCTGTTTCAAAAGAACAGTTTCCAAGATCTGGAAATCCAGATTTCAAATTTCCAAGTTTTCTAGACCGTAGACATTCATAAAGAATTACTGCAAAATGATTTACCCTGACGGGGAATTAGCACAAACACACATATGCAAGTCTCAGGACAACTAGTGACGTGTCTCTCTTTTACCTCCCCCATTTCTCGCATTCTCTCTCCCCCTCCTTCACTGCAGAACAGCTTTCCAGCATTGCTTGGTCCCTCATATCTGCCATCCTGCTACACACCTGCACACGCTATAGAGGCTGCAGTTACAGGCCAAAAATAAGAAGGGCTACGTGCTTCATGACAGGACTGCAGAAGTTCCTGCTGGACTCCACAGTGGACTCCAAAAAAGAGAACTGGCTGAGTTTGTCATTCCTCAAAACATTCCTTGCCAAAAGCTGTAAGTTTGGGATGCTTTCACTTATCAGGCTACCCATACAGTTGTCCCCATGTTGTGCCGGTAGTGAAAAGGAAACACTTCATACCTCTGCCGTAGATCTCGATGCCAGAGTGGAAGACACCAATGCCCAAGGTGGAGGTGTATTCATTTATCCAGTACTACAGTAAGAGAAAAGCCACATTTGGAAGCATTAGTGGAAAAGAAACACACGATCTTAGTCTAGGATGTATTCCCCATGTCTCATCTTCAGGGCAACTTCCTCTGATGGACAAGAGTGATTTTGAAATTATCTTAAGACAAAAAAATTGAGACTCCCTACAGACCAACAGAAGTCAGCACTGTGTTCATACAGCTGGCTGAGATTGGGTCTTCAAAAAAACGCTCATCTAATCCTTTCCACATTGGGCATTAACCTGTATTAAGATATAACTAGACCTAAACCTGCATGAACCCAGATGCTACAGGACGTGTGATTATTTATCTATCTTCTCCCTTAAATAGCTGACACTGCCTGAGTTTTGCCAATTCACTTGTCTTATTGGATCTTCAAAATCTTGAGTTAGAGAATCCCCAAATATTTTCGACACACCTTTTTACATCTCCTCCCAACATCTACTTTTTATGAGGTTTGTCTTAGGCAATGAGACCATAAAGACAGAGGTCTATTGCCCCATAGGTCATAGAAGCACCATTTAGTAATTATCTATATGACATTGGTAACTGCTTTATAGAGGAAAAAAAAAAAGAAACTTGGAGCATGCTAGTCACTTTGCTCACAGGCACCATATAACATCAAACAATGTTTTCAGAAGAGACAAGGGCTTACTGCTCCAAAGTTAAGTCCAAGGTGACCACAACTTCACTCAAGTCAAAGACAAGGGCTGTTAACTGACTTCATTGCTCTGGAGTACAGCACTTCCCTACTACATTAAAAGCAGAGTAATACTGCAGTCCTGCGCATGCATGTGATGCTTCTCCACCAAGTTCTGCTCAGGGCCTGTGCCCACTATACCGTGAAGGACAGCACAGGCACAAAAACAAGTCCCAGATAAGCTAATTCTGGAGCGGGAAGCCGTACAGCCATGCCGGGGCAGTGCTGCATTGGAGATAATTAGCCCTGCTCAGCACCAGTATTTATTGGGTTAGCTGCAGAGCTCTGCTGCTGCAGAAATGATGCTTTCAGGCACTGAGTGGAAACTGCCCATGCCTGGTATATTTGCAGTTCACTTACAGCTACGGTGCAGTGAAAACACATCTCTAGTAACTCAGAGCAACCGAATTCATATTTTAATCGAGCACTGCAAGGAAAGTCAGTGTAGCTTACTTGTCCCTGTACAAGGACATGACAGGTTCAGTAAGCTAAAATTGTCTTTTGGGGGTGGTAGCTGCTTCTGGTGGAGCCAGAATAAGCTGCACCTTCCCTGGTGTCTGGCAGCACTGAGCTGCCATGGTATGAGTAAGAACCCCTCTGCCGTCAGGTAGCCAGAGGTCTGGCATACTTCATCTACTTTCCTCACACTGCTTGCTTATGTATTTTTGATGATTGCAGTAGCTCTGTAAATCACCTGGAAATGCTTTCTGTGAGATCCCTGCTACTGTGGAAAAAACACAGTAGCTTTGAAATGAAAACTGCCATCCCAAGCCTGACTTAATGTATGGCCAGTCTTGATATCTTAAACCATGTTCCCAAAAATGCTTGCCTCTGGCAGTACGGCAGTTTCCTTTCACTCCAGAAAATACTATAATGCTTCTTGCTCTTTGCAAGTTCTAGTATCACAAATGATGTATTATTGCAGGAGGGCAGCAAACCACCTGACCTCAGCTGGACCCTGCCCACTGCTCTCTTCAGACCTTGTATAACCTCCATTTGCCTCCTCACTTGAATTATGCAAACTCTTGTTTTTAGGATACATCAGAGCATTGGACTGGAGCTAGGTCAGGTAGTTCTCAACCTCTGTCAGCTGAGAGTGCATTAGCAGTGAACCCTCTGTTGAACATCATGCCTGGTATTTAGGGACAAGTTGTGCCCTTGCCTTCTGCTGCCCTTCCCCACAGTTGCCTTGTCCTCTGCAGCAGGAATATCCTGCCTTTACTGGGGTAGAAAAAAAAAAGAAAAAAAAAAGAAAAAAGAGGTGGAGGCTGCATATGGGAGCCCAGACAACACCAGCCATATCTGCAGAGGAGACCAAAGCAAAACTCCCATGAACACCCAGCCCTCAGTTCAGTTCTTTCATCTCCAGATCTGATGGGTTATCTCCTCAGTCTCACAGAGTCTCAGTAAGCTTCAGAGAAATGCTAGTTTCTAGAGTCCCACTGTAACAACTCCCAGAGGATATGGTAAGTAGGTTGTCTTCTTCCCTCAGGCTGAGCCATTGTTTCACAGCAACAATACAAGCACAACATGCCCAGGTCAGCCAGCTGCTTTGCTTAGGGGAGTAACTAATAGGAAGAGAAGGGAGACTTTTTAAATTAGAAATGCTCTTCCTTGTTACCAACATCAGGGCTATCTGCAGAGGCTGGTCTGCATCAGGCTTTTTATTTCAAATAAGAGTTAAACTGAAAGCTGCTTTCAGCTATAGCTTTTTCTTCTTCCATGTCAATGTTGGATTCAAGCAACAAATAAGCAAACAAGCAGGAAAAAAACCCCAAAAGCTCTCCTTGCTTAGCATGTTAGAGTAATGCAGTGAGACCTGATCACCTCATAAGTGCAGAGGACAGTCAGATCACAAGCCCACCCTGCCCCCCAGCCACTCTTGTTCCCAGCACAGAGCCGCAGCCCCCAAAACCCACCCTGACCAACTCCAGGAGCCAAGGGTCAGGCTGTAGGGCAGCTCTGAAAGCACAAGTGATGAGGAGGCTCCACCAGAGAGAAAGGAGAGGAGCAGAAGCGTTTCTGTGGTGGATGTGAGGTTACTACCATTGTATGGGCATTTCTGTATTTAAATGGTGTATTTTTCAGTATGGTTTCCTTTCATGAACTGAACTGCAACAACCTCAGCCATACCTGAATCTGAACTGCACAGAAGAGACACTGTTTCAGTACTTAATTTCAAATAACAAGGGTGTTATTGAAGTGGGATCTGATTTGCATCTTGGTTCAATGCAAATCAAAAAATTTGCAGTATGATCTATTAGCAAGACCAAAATGCAAAGCAGCTCTGAATCATGGCTGCTGCTGTCCTCATCTCACCCCTGTCTCCAGGGCGCTGCAGAATCTGCCTCGGGTGTGCGACTGAACACGCAATGAACTCCTCATGGCACTGTGGCACAGCCCACAGCTTGTCTCGAGAGGAAGCTGTGCTAAAGTGAACATGTCAGTCACTTGCTGAGCTGGAAGAGAGGATCCAAGCCAGATTTGAAACCAGGTTTGTACACACACACACGAGCTGGCCTCATTTTCCAAGGGGTTTGCAATTCTGAGCATAAGAACAGAAGCCACAGTCAGCAAATACTCATCTTTCGAGTAAATTGGCTATTGCTTAGATTAAAACCAAGAATCTGCAGCTTGTTCTGAGTCAGATGAAAGACCCAGGGAATCGAATACAGCAGTATCTTAAAGGGAGTCGTGATTCATGGCTGCATCGCATACTGCCTGCAGAATCATGCTGTAAATCCTACCCAGACAAACGCAGAGCATTCTCTCTCATTTCCACCTTCATCAGAGACAGAGAACAGCTCAGAAGCAAAGCGGCGGGGAGAAAAGCCAACCACATTGTAGCTGCTTCACAAAAGCAGCAGATAGCCCAGGACTTAAAATTGAAACCCAGAGAGGAGCCTCTTTGCATTTACAGTTTGTAGTGTATCAGTTAAGAGCTTTTAATGCAGGTCGCTGATGCAGTAGAATTTGAAGTTATCCAGCTTTTATTCAAGTCTTTCCTGGTTGGTTTGTTTCGGATATCAGAGTATCTGTTAAGATCATTTAGGTTTTGGGAGATACTGAATCAGTTGTTGTGTTACTTCATTTATCCATCTTTCACACAGAGATGGAAGTGGAAGTCTCACCGGGACAGTGAACCATGTTCTAACTTCCCAGAAAGAAAAGAAATTTAAAAGCTTCTTAATATTGAAATGCTTCCGGTAGGTCTAGGATGGAGAAGCAGATGGCATGATACTAGCAGATTATGGAATCCTGGGACTTTTTAGAGCAGGAGTTCCTGGAAACTCCTACCAGAAACATGGGTTTTCAGATAGAGGAGTCCCACCCCTGTAACCACTAGCTTCAACCATCAATTAATATCATACTATAACACTGAAGTTTCTCTCACTAACTTTCTCATTACCTCCCTCCTTCAGACCACTATTTTCGATGGTATGTCACCGAAAATCTCTCCTGTGCTAAGCAGCTCAACTAACCAGCTCCCTAGAGGCTGGAGACAAGACCACCTCTGTGAGTATCTCAGATATTATTTTCTCTGAGCAGCCAAGACACTGGGCAATATTCCATTTATCATTTACAGCACAGACTGGATATTCCATTCCACCAGTTCCACCCACTACTGAACAGACACTAGCCCATCCTTTCTTATGATCTATATGAACATATAGAAAAGAAAACCACCAGGAGCCGCAAAATAAAGCTGGTTTCAGCAAATACTTGCAAACTGAGTACTCAGTGTCATAGATCCCTGCCATGCTCTTTTACTCTTCACTAGGTATCGCACACAGTCATCACCTGAGCCAGGATACCAGGCTAGATAGAGCTTCGCTCTGACCTGCCTGGTTGCTCTATGTCCATGTATGACCACAGGCTACTTTGAACAAGACACCTTCAGCAAGAATGGGTGCAGATGATGGACCAGTAACAAATTATATCTCCTCTTAAAGCACCATCTGAATACAACTCAGTAGGATTACTTCCTTTTCCCTGTGAATCCACCGGCAAAGCTTTACTTCTAGGAGGAAGGAAAAAAAACCCAACCAACAGTAAAGGAGGATGAGATACAAATGATATTCTGACATTGCTCGTGAGCAAGAAGCATGTTAAGGGACTGAAGGAAATGGCCCAATCACCTCACCCTCTGCTGGTCTTTATGGAGCACTCCTGCCAACACAAGTCTGGTAACAGACTGACTGCCCTACCATCTGGGCTTCATTTTACTCCTTTCCTCTTGGATGACCAAGTCGCACACCATAACAGTAAGCTCTCCTTTGCAGACATGTCTCCTCTCTGTAGGATGGAGGAGCTGGCTCACTGCAGAAGAGACCCTTGGCTCAACAAATCCAAGTGGAGGACACCCAGGGCTCCAGCCCTAGCACTAGTGTGCTCCGCAAAAGGAGTCAGACTGGCAAGGAGCATTTCTTCACACCTCTGCCTTTACACACTGTGTAAAGTCTTTTCCCAGAGGCTTTGTCGTGGGCTTAGCAGTGCTTGGCCCCTGTGATCAACTTACCTAGGCAGCCTCATGAAAACATACAGAGGAGTGTGTGTACTAATAAATGCACTGATCGGTCATATCTCAAACACCAGGAAAGTCCTCTGCAATGCTGAAGGACAAGACAAAAGCCAGTATGAAAGGCAACATCAGATTGATGCAGGAGACCAGACAGAGAACATCAAAGTAATATCTCAGCATTATTTTCTGAGATGCATTGATCCAGATGTGAAATATGAGAGCACCACAGACAAAACTAGAGGGTAAAGCTAGAGAACATTACTTCAGGAAGCCAGCGAGTAAAATCCCAGCCCTACACGTTCCGCAACTTCAGAAGAGTTTCAGTTTCCCCCAAAGCATTTTTCTAAACCAGGATCCAGAATCTAACGGCCCACAGAGGTGGAAGGGGAGAGCCCAAAAGAGATCACAGACTTTATTCCCCAAGTAATGCTTGTAGAGGTGAAGGAAGTATTACTTCAGCTACAGACAGGCAGGATAGGAGGCTTCCCACAGATCTTTGCCAAGGTGCTTCAGTCATATTGCAGTAGCGCTCACTTATGTTCCACAGCCCTAGGCGCTCACACACAGTACTGCCAATATGTCTCTGTCCTTCTGCTGTTCACCCTTTCTGGCCTGGAGCTCTAATAAAAACTCACTATCATGTGGGATGACATCAAATTATACAGCATGGCTGCTATTACTAAGTTTTCTTTAGCAATTGGATGAGACCCAAGCTCATTTCAGTGTGACCTGTGTCTCTTACACTCAGTTCTCCAGAGGTCCGTGGCTTGTATATTCACCAAGCCTAAAATGCTATTTGCCTAATATACTGTGAATACAGATTAAGCAGGAAAGGCTATAAATGCATGTGATCAGAATAGCAGCTAAAAAACAAGCTTAACAGAGTATTGAGAAGAGGAGGGATGACGCAGAGCTCGGAGCAAGCTGGGTGGGTCCTCACTCCAGCACATGCAGAATAAGAATATGACTCCTCCTGGCTGGGGGATCATCTCCTATGTTAGGTCCTCTTTGCTGTTGGCAAAAGCTATCAATCTGCAAGTCATGGACTGGGGTGTGATAGTCCATCAGGTCACTTCAATTAGCCAAAAGCACCTTCTTTAGTCAGGTATGCCAATTTGCACTTAAAATGCCAGATAGCGTTAACAAAACAAAATACCTCAATGAGCAGGTCTCTGTTTACAAACAGGCTCAGCCTCCAGTTGCAATGGGCAATAACTTGCAAGTCTCAAGAAAAACAGTTCCCAGGATGTGGGCATTGGCCTGTTTGCAACCACTCAACTGGCAGAACTGACCAAGGCTTGAGGAACTACAGGTTTTCTTCCAGAAGAGTACTGAGAAATCTGCAGCTTAATGCAGCCAGAGAGCGTGGCGTAGCTCTGATGAAGTGGGGATACAGAGTTATACAAGGACCCCACTTCAGGCTTGGACTGGGACACTTCAACTTGGACTGGGACAGGAGAACTGGCTGGAGAATAGACATCTAAGGAACAGAGTCACATTACAGGAAGAAGAAAGAGGCAAAGCATCTATTGGCATGCAACTGACTCTGCTCTGCTGTATTTTTAAATGAAAGGAGCTTCTGCCAAGGACAGTTCTCCACCCTTCACGTTAACACCCTCTAATAGAGTGGGAATTTCCTGGGAAAGGACAGCCTGAAATTTACAACTTATACTGCTAAACACATTCCCTCATCCCCTCATGCAAACCCACAAATACTAAGAGAGACAAGATGCTCAACTGCACCCTTGAGAGGCCAAGCCTCTGTAGGACTGCAACAGCCAACTCTGTCTCAGCAGCTCTTCTGTTTCAGCCAGGGTCTGCCCTGCAAAGGATCTTTTCCTCTCAGGTTGGGCTAAATACATTCCTTAGCTGTCTCCTCCAGAGGAATTTTTGGAGTTGCTGTAGCTTTTCAGACATGATGATATTGCTTCTGGATTGCCCGATGCATGAGCCAACACTAAAAATCTTTGCAATCACAAAGCATAAAGAGCTTACTTCAGTGGGTTCTAAAATGCTCTGTGTGGATTAAAAACTGATGCTGCTGCTGAGGGAGAGATGGAAATCTACTTATCCTTCAATGTCGTGACACAATGCGATTTCATTGGAAGAATAGCAGGACAGAAGAAAATATTAATCATGCTACAGCAAAAAATAGTATGTATTTCAGCAGTTAACTTTTGGGTGTGTTCAAAATATTTATAATTAAAAATATAAACAAGATGTAGCTGTGAGGATGGGATGCCTTCAGTGTTTCCACTTACCTCCCCATCCTACAAAAGGGCAGGCACAGTCCTGGCCCAATATACAGCTATTACTTGAAGTCTTTTATGATTTTCTGCTTTCCCCATCACTGTTCCACTTTCTACCCTGTTGCACTGATGGCAGGTGTTGTCCTGAGCAACCACATCGGGGAGGAAGTTCACTACTGTGTATCTTTTGCCTCAAAAGCCCTACATGTTTGTGGCCTGCTATTCGGAAGGTAGCAGATCCAGCGTGCTCTGCATTAAATACAGTCGACTCTTGTTGGGGACAGTGAACACTCATCCACCCGGTGTTTCAGAGCTTGAGTGGGAGCGCCTGCCTTACCAATGGAGAGGTGGGACAGCTAGCTGGCTAAATTAGGCCACTATCTTCTGTCCCTGCAGAATGAACACTCCTCTCTCTTCTGTTTGCAAGTTCACACAGAAGCCAGCAGAAGTTAATCCACCAGCCCAAGGGTTTTTTGCACCAGTCATGACACTAGTGGCCCAGCTCTGGCGCCTGTATACACAGCATAGTATTTGAAGTAGCTTGTCCATGCCATATGAGAAGCAATATGCCATTTTTCCAACCTCCACCTACTTCCCTTAACCCCAGTGGTGACTGTGTCTGAAGGAGTCAACAGAAGAGACCAGGGTGGGACTGGGGGCAAACAGAAATCACTGAGGGGAAGTTGCTGGAGATGGATGCAGCACGTGCCAGTGCCAAGAGCCTGTCCCAGACAGCAGTCTCATAAGCAGGCCTGCAGAAGGACTATCCATGCTGTTGCACACCACTTCACATGCTTTGTCTCCCTAGTTTTGAGAACTTATGTACAATCTTAATCTCAAGTATATGAAGCCAGAAAAAAAAGGCAAGCATCCATTTGCAGGATTACAGTGAAGTTTATCTACTCAGGAAATGTGCCTGAGAAACCTGGATGTGTTATAAACTTAGCAAAGTGATAAAGCCTTTGCCTTAGATGCATTCACAATGACAAATTGAGAAGTATTCAAAAAGAGCAGCAGCTAAATGATCAGGGAAGTGGCGAGACTGACTTATAAGAGAATTAATTCAGAAGAGTTAATAGCTTGGCAAAGCAATGACTACAGATGACAAATTTGCAAACATTTGAAGGGCTCACATGAATTATGGGAGAAGACTTCTTAAGAACGATGTGAAAGGATTCAAGTAGGAGTAACATACTCAGCTTCAAAAGGTGAGAGACTTTGGCTAAGTGTTTAGAAGTTTCCTGGCAGTAAGAAAGCACAAGAAAACATTTTTATGACTGAAAGCCAGATATCAGGAAAGCCTTAGTGTGCCTGTGCAGGCCAGCACATTGAATGGTCTGAAATGTTTTCCTCTGCTAATATCCAGCAGGCTGTTAACATCCTCAGCTGGGCATTTTCAGACTGTGCACACCTACACGCATTGTAAGCCCCCAGCTTAGTCTTCAGAGCATGTCAGAAAGTAGGCTTCCTGTCAAAGAGGATTCAAATATCCTTTCAAATACCATAAGAATATAAATACCCTACACCCCAGCTCACAGGAGGAACCAAAAGCACAGTACAGATGCTTTTTGGCTCTGGAACTAGCTTGGCCCTGCTATGCAATATGGGTCAGCAGTATGGCCTCAGAGCTTTCTGTCCCTCATCTTGTAGGAAAGATGTAACTTAGAATTGTAATAATAAATAGGGCTGTTATACTATTTTTCAGATGTGGAGGAATGCTGTAGCTAGGCCCTGCTCAGACCAAGAAACATTAACACCTCCTCCTCCTCGTTGTTAAGGATCCTTGCTCTTTTCTGTGGAGACTAGCTCTGTCCCAATAGCCAGCATTCGAGGGAAAGCAGGTAACATGCACCCCAAGCCCTCCACAGAACAGCTGATGACCTCACAGCTGTAGCATGTCCCTGAAGTGCTGAAAAGCACAGTTCATCTCTCTGCTTTGGCAGATTGGTAGGAGGAATTTGAACTTCAGCCTTTCATATCCAAGATGAACACCCTAATCACCAACGATAGCTTCCCCGTCAAAGTGATGCATGCCCACGTAAACAGCTCCAGCAGAAGAAACTGGGAGATCGATGCCACCAAATTAACTGACAGTCAAGGCTTTTCTACCAAGTACTCATAAATTCGGGCTCAGGTTCCCAAATTTATCTCCCATGATAGCAAAATGCTAGTATGACATTGATTCTTCCTCATTGGCTTGCTCTCTCTTGGAGTGTTCCTGCTTGGCCAAACAGAAACAGCTACTTTGGCTAGCTCAGACATACCAACAGTCCATCCCTGACCATCGAAGGCAGATTTCTTGGGATCTCTTCTCAGATTTCTAATGAGAACATCCAAAACACTAATGTCTTTCAAGCTACAGTACAGTTTGAAACACAGTAGTTTAAAACACCCTCCACTATGCTGTCTCCATTCATAAGTAGTTCAGGAACAAAGTATCGCTCAGCAGGATCCGATTCATAGGTAGAGCCATCAGAGCCTTTCAGGGAGAAAACCCATAACAAAAAAGTCTGTCTGCTCATCCTCTCAAGGGGCAGAGCTCCATGGCTTGCTGGACTGGAACATCTACTCTTCTTCCTGAATGGTGTTTCTTGCAGTTATCCTCTGACAGTTACTCAGACCTGCCAGATGACCCAGACAAACATACTCACTCCTCATTTCATAGCGTATGGCTTGCTTGCCTGCCTTTTTCCCAAAGCATTTCTAGTCAGTGGTAGGGAAGGGAGAATGATCTCCAAAGTGCCAGGCTGTGACCATCCTGAAGGGATGGGATGCAGTAGACTAACAGGAAAGCTCCTCTTCTCAGACACAGAACCTTGAAAATTTCAATCGGCTGCATGCAGGCCACTTTCCACTTTATTTTATCAGGAACGTTCCCTTAAGTGCTGCTATCTGAAAGCACACTGTGTCAAGGTAGAACAACTCTGAGATGACTACCAAATTGAAGGAATTGGGAATCAAGCTTGACTCAGAGCTAGAAATTCTGTAAAGATGAAAGGATTAAAAACCAAAAAGAAACAAACAAGGAGGGAGAGAGAGAGAGAGAAAGAAGATTGTTCCTATGCACGGCAAAGAAGGCAAATATTGAGTTCTACACCTTTTATAGATATACTCAAAGGGTTTTGTGCAGTTTATGGTCTCACGTCAGGCGATTCAACAACACTCTGCTTCTCTACTTTGCAGTTCTTCCTAGGATTTCTAAATACTTCACAAGCACTAAACTGTTAAGCCTTACAGCATTTGTGTGAAGCACGAAGTTATTCTTCATTTTAGAGGGAGAGGAAGAAAATACAAGCATACAGCTTGTGCTATGGCTAGGAAGACAAAGGAAATCGACACAGCAAATCAAGAGCAGAGATGAGCTCAACGTGCTGGCTGAAAGGATGTTGATTCCATACTGGCCACCAAAAAGAAGTGATCTTCAGGGCTGTCACAGGGTTTGTTGAAGTGGAGGGGAGTGAGGGTGATCCACCACAGCTCCTCTTAAGAAAAGGAGTATCACAGTGTCCTTCTTTGCCAAAAACCTACTGAAAAACTAGTATTCTATTTGACAAGCAGGATTAGAGAAGAAGAATATGGAGGAGGTTTTTTTTAAGTTTCAGCTGTGATTTTTCAGTTTGGACTGTCCTGAGGAGTTCTAGCCTTAAAAGTCAAAACTCTTATTGACAACACTGTACTCATATTGGCATTGCAGCCCAATTCATTAATGCTTTTACCAAGGACAAAAGCCTCCTAGATAACCAAGGCTGGGACATCTACTCTCTTTATACCAAGAAAGTAGAAGAAACTAGTTAAAATAAATTCTGACTTCTGCCAAGTCCCTACAAGCCTAACTACTTGGAGAAGACTGAAGGAACAACAAAATCACTGTAAATACAGCTGTCACAAAGGGATAAGAAGTCCCTTTATGATGTCACAGAAGGACCAAGGACACCACAGGCAATGGAATAAATAAGTTCCTTTTGTTCCATCCCATTAATGCAGAGCACAGTAACCTATTGTTTTCAACCTGTTGTGCAGAGACCCAAGGAGACAGCAAACTACTTCAAAGGAATCTTCAGGCTGGCAGGCTTACATTTGTTAGACAAAAGCTGACATCTTCAGTAGAAAAAAAAAAAGTAAAAAATGAGAGGCATACAGATGCTAAAGGGAAAAAATTACTGCTCAAAAGAAAGTAGAAAAAAAAAATAATCTTGGGTTCAAACAGGAGGTGGAAGCATGTTTAAACATCCATGGACAAACTGATGAAGGATAGTCCCATAGCTGGGATGTCAAACAAGGACTGAGAGGTTCAAATTCCCTGATCTGCTATGGACATATTGCAGATTTACTTTGGGCTTTGGACATTCGATTTCAAAACCGTGATCCTCCGAATTCTTCTTCAAATTGCCATTTACCCTAAAGTGTTTAACACCATCAGTTTCAACAATCTGATTAGAAGCCTTCCCATTCCACTTCTGCTAAAACAGGTGGGCTGTCATTATCCATAAACAGATAATGAGAATCCTCGGTAGAGACGGTGATCCCAGCTCTCCTTTCCAACACTGACATAGACTGTCCACAGACATAGACCTCAACCCGCAGCTCCTAATGGAATGCGCCTCATAGCCAGGAGTTAAACCTACCCAAAAGCAAATCTGGATCTCTACAGAAAATTGAGAAGGTAACACTCTCCAGATCTCCTCTCCATGCAAGTGCTATGTAAGGCCAAACTCCAGTCCAGCACTTACATGTCATATAGGTATGTAAATTCTCACGCTGTCTCATTCCCACTCACCTGCCAAAAACAGTTATGCCTGTCCTGCGAGCCAACAGCAGCAGCGTCAGAGAAGAGCTGAGTGGGGCTAGTTTTCCCCTAAGGAATCTATATAGTCCATGCTGGCTTTGGTGGCATGTGTTCAAAATCCCTCATGGTGCCCATGACAGAAATTGACAGTGTGCCATTAAGGTTAGTTTGCTATTGCAAAAAAATCAATATTTATCTCTAAGCTTCTGAGAAGGGAATCTCTTCTCCAGCATGGATAGGGGAAACCCTTTCACAATGAGAGCTGAGATTTTTTTTTTTCCTGGAGAGGTTCCAGGGGCCATGCCTGGCTGGCAGGGTGCCTAACCAGCTTAGCTTAGAAAAATGCTGGGAAATACAGATTCCTGCAGCTAGTGACTTGTCTTTTTTCCTTACAGTGCTTTGTCCTGTTTTGGGTAAAACTCTTCAAATGCAGTGCCAATTTCATACAGCGCCTCATTTTTCTGCATTATCTTTTCCTACAAGAAAAAGCATATGGGTGCATTTTTGCCATCATCATACACTCTCTGCTGTTCCAGCACAATTACCAAGCATCGCATTGCAGTGATGTCTCCAGATTAGGATTTAAGGGATGAAACAGTAAGCAAGGAACCTGAATATAGCAATGATAAAATGCTGTTGTGCCACAGAGATTCAGATACACCTTCCCCCCAAAAGCACAGTTGCTGCTAGTCTGAAGATGACAAAAAGAAAAAAAAAATAGAGCAAAGAACATTTCCTTGAGAAGGGAACTGTCTCAGGAAGGGGTAGTTTTATAACCTAGCCCAATGGCAAATTAGGTTGTTGAAATAATTATTTTCTACAAAGCGCAAAACTGATATAAAAACAGCAACGGGGGAAGCTCTGATAGAAACTCGTTTATAACCCATGACCCAAGGGCTTTTATGCTGAGTGATTTTAGCACTGTTTTAAATGACCCAAGATACTAACCACTAACAGTTTTGGAAATGAGTAATCATTTCTGATGGTTGGCATTTAGCTGTTGGATGCCGAAAAATTGCTTTAAGGATCCTTTTGCCCCTCTCCTTTACAAAGAAACAACAGAAAGATTAGTATGTGCAGCATGCCATGATGGCTGGAAAAAAAATTAAAAGCTGTGGGACTATCTTAAAGACTCTGATGTAACACACTCTGCTCTGCTTTGTCTGGGGGCTACATAGGATTTTTTTCCCCCCCCCAAGGATTCCCAGTCTTTATTTAATGCCATGCAGCTTTGCAATACCATTTAATAGCTATCTCTTGCTGAAAGACAGGGATGATTGTTAGCAGCAGTGCCTGGCAACAAATCATCAGTGTTTAGTATGAAGATACTGTTTTAGGTGAAAAGCCTTTCAAATTAACGTGTGTGTGTTTGTCCCTTCAAAGCGACAGCCTCTGTGCTTGCTTCTCCCAAGAATAACACAGGGAGAGGCACAAACATGCCAGTCCAGCTTCTTTGGAAAACAGTAAGTTATCCTTTTTTCTTTTCCTTGCCCCCACCTCCTGAACAGCACAGCACATCTGAGACAAGTATTGGACTAGCATTTGGGCTGCCCTAAACATTTCCCATCCACTGGGCACAGTAATAATTTTACACTTTTGTATTTGCTAAAGCAAATCATAGAATCATAGAATAGTTTGGGTTGGAAGTGACCTCAAAGATCATCTAGTTCCAACCCCCCTGCGCCCTGGGCAGGGACACCTCCCACTACCAGGTTGCTCCAGGCCCCACCCAACCTGGTCTTGAACACCTCTAGGGATGGAGCATCCACAGCCCCCCTGGGCAACCTGTTCCAGTGTCTCACCACCCTCAGGGTAAAGAATTTTCTTCTAATTTTCAATCTAAATCTACGCTCTTCCAGTTTAAAGCCATTACCCCTCATCCTATCACTACAGGCTTTTGTGAAAAGTCCCTCCACAGCTTTCTTGTAGGCCCCCTTTCAGATACTGGAAGGCTGCAGTAAGGTCTCCCCAGAACTTTCTCTTCTCCAGGCTGAACAAGCCCAGTTCTCTCAGCCTGTCTTCATAGGAGAGGTGTTCCAGCTCTCTGATCATCCTTGTAGCCCTCCTCTGGACCTTCTCCAACAGATCCATGTCCTTCTTGTGCTATCATCTGTGCTAGTCCACCGTATGCACCTAGAAACAGACCTGAAATGACCCTAGTGATTCAGCCAACTGCTTTCTTCATGGACACGCATCTTACAGTATCTCCACATCTGAAATGTACCCAGTGGGATCACAGATTGAAGGGGAAGAGGGAAGATAAGGAAATATACTTCAGTAAAATCAAGGAGGAGAATTTGCCTTAGGTAGCAGTTTTCCCTGGGAATATTCCTTCCCCTTCCTCCCTGCCATTTGTATTTATTTCTATGAAAATCCTTTAGATACTGCAACTACATTTTGGCTGTTATTTGAGTGAAAAGATAAATGGCTGTATATTTGTCTCATGGCATGCAAGTGGTATTGTCTGCCAGATACCTCAGAGACCTGCCAGAAAATTTTCCTGCATGCAGAGTAGACATCTAATCTGAACTGTGGCCAGGCTAACGTAGGAGAAAGAGGTAAGCACAGTAAGTGTCTCAGCTAGCTCACAACATCCTCTAATACCAAAGACATCTGCTCTTAAACTATCCCCCTAGTTTTGCCCTTTTAAGAACCTTCCAGATGCCCAGATATCTATTGTAGGAAAACAAGGTCTTATTCAGCCCTAGCTGACAATGGCCCACCACCTTTCTCAAGGGCAGATTGTAACTAATTTCTAGGAGTTAAGAAGCACACGCCAAGCACCTCCCCATTTTGATTAGTAAAAAATAAGTGCCTGCACTCTTAATAGGACTCTACACAATCATATTTTGTGTTCTCCCAAAAACACTTCCCAGAGAACCAGAAGCCTAAAAGAGAAAACAAACAAACAAACCAACAAACCAACCACAACCCAAACAACAAAAAAACCCCACCGCACTCTTTCCAGGGTGATCCACAGGGCAGGAGAACAAGAGCAGAATTCCATACAATTGGGCTCAGCTTAGATATGGACGCGACTGCCACAAGAGATGAAAGATATTGTACAACAGATGTGGATCTCAGTTCTCCTGGGTTGCTTTTCTTTAAGTTCACTCATGTAAGCTAGGGAATACAAATGGTCATAAACCTATAAATTAAGCTAATTATCCTGCAGATGAAGATAAAAGAAATAATTCTGTTCCTGTACAACATGGAAGTATCTGGACACTCCAGCAATGAACACCATACAAGCAATGCATCATGCAAGTGATGAATGGAGAGGTCTGAGACCATTCCGTTCCCACTCCATATATCTGTCTTCTCCTGAGTTAGATGGATGCATGCAAGAGGTAAACAGATTCATCAAACAAATAAGATCAGCAGCCCAGCCTGATATATTTCATCTTATGTGAAACTTGTGTACTCTATGAAGCATGAGTTTAGTAGTATTTATATAATTCATTTTACTGTGCTTCCCTTTAACACCTCAAAAGTCTCACTGAGCCTCTCTTACTGGAAAAAAACCAAAAAGGGATTAAAAAAAAAAAATTAGTATAAAACTCCACAGAGGGAACAAAGTTGTATTTGACCATGTGTCACAACCAAAGGAACGTTTGCATCAGTGGGAGGTCTCATCTGAGAAGGGGTTAGGGTCGCCAGATGGATGTAAGAAACCAGTCGCTGTCTGCATGCATCTTACCTAGATGAAAAAGTAGATTGTTGAAAAGAGATTACTTTGGAGCCAGAACTCTTTCTTGTTCCCATTTATACAGCATCTTCAGGAAATATGGTGGAATCACAGTTCATGGCTTGGGTTCATAGTTGGTACCAAAAATAATTCATTAACACCAGGACAAGGCAAACACCAGCACGCAGGAGAGCATTACCTCATTCCACAGGAGAACACAGATAAGGCTTGCACAAGCAAAGAGGATATATTTGCTCATGCATCACATGAGCAAACATAAATACAGTCTGTATGTATACAATGACATCTTGGAGAACAGCAGTGTTTTAACTCTCTGTTTTGCATGAGGTGTCCTGCTAGCAATAAGCAGAGGTGCCCAAGAGAGTGTACAAAGCTAACCATGGCTAGACTGACAGTCAGCCTCCTCTCACATACACCATTTTAGTAATCAAGCCTAGAAACAGGTCCAGCATTGCACCAAAGGTGCAGCACTATAGATTTGCCCTTGGCATTTCTCCCAACTATCCGCTTCCAGAACATGGTCACTTGCACAGGAGTGCTGCTGAATTCCTAGAAGTGCCTATGCTTTCTGTGGCAATAGTTATCCTGCTTAGAGGACAGCCTCCTTCAAGTAAATTACAGAAGGTGCAAATCTTTTTAGCTCTCTCCCAGCTTACTTCATCCTCTAAGGTGCCTTTGTGCTTTGTGAACCATGAGAGTAAATACAAAACTTGGTTTGCTACTTTCAGCAGCAGCACCTTCCAGGTAACCAACCATGAGAACAGTGCTGGATAGATAAATACTGGCCATGAATGCATTTTTCCTTTCTCTTTGTAAAAAAGGCCACACGCCATGACATGACCTTCATTTCTGTGTAATCATGTAGCCATGGTTTCTACCTCACTTGAACACTAGTGCCATCAAGGTTTGTGCATCTATGCTTGCAAATACCTTCCAAGTCAGCCCTAGCAAGGCACAGGCTCTTTTTCATCTGTTTGATCGGATGGCAATACACAACGGATGTGAGCAGGACCAGCCTGATGCTGAATCGCTGCGTTGGTGCCAGTTCTGAAGAAAAAACACTCCCTCAGAGATAAAGAGCACTGGCTAGGTTCAGCAGAAAAGCTGGGATGTAGAATAACATGTTTCATGTCACAAGTGAGCCTTTGGAAGGTAGTTGAAATAAACAAAAATCAGTCTTGAGTTTTAAAACTTTAAGTATACCTAAGCTTTTGGAAGTACCCAGATGCTCCATTTCTTTGGAGCGTGGAACTACTTGTCATTGTGGCACTCAAACTGTAGTTCAAGCACAGTCACATCAAAGATTTAGACAACATGAACCCACAAATTAGAGGTGGGAAAACCCCAAGGCGTCCAGCTGAGCACTGCAGACAGAGAACTCTCTTACTTATCAGTCCGCATCCAAATTGTCTTGAGATCCTGTGCTTTCAAAAGCAGATGAAAACATCATCACTTTTAGCTTCTAGATAGACCTAAAAAAGGTTAGGATAGCCACTCCATTAACATTTAGCTATTTCTTCAATCATTCCTCCATGTCAGAAAAGAGAAGTCTGTAGATCCAAGTGATAGCAAAGCTGTAAAAGGAGAACTCAGACCTGACACTGCTGTTGCAGAGAAAATAAATTGTCTTTGCACCAGAGCTTTCTTGTTTCCACCAGAAGACAACTGGGGAGATTCCCATGGCTGAACCTCCCACTTTAATTTTTGTAGGAGTAGGAAAAGGGAGGAAATCAGAAGAGGCTCTGTTTAAAGTTGACATGGATGAGTGTGTGATACAGACAGGTTTGGCCCTGGTGATCCCAGGGGCAGGACAACACTCACCCAAGAGTAGCAGAGGAACCACAGGGACAGAATAGCTGAATTACTAACGATCATGGGCAGCCTCTCATGTGAAATGTCTCTGGGACCTGAGCACCAGAAGGTAGCAGCTATAATCCTCATCTTCAAACAGAGCTTCACATGAAAGCCAGGGAATTACAGGTCTGCAAGCCTGGTATCTAGACTGGATTAAATGATAACAAAAAAATAGTATTAATGGACAATAAATATGATTTTCTGGGTAAGGATCAACATGATTTCTGCAAGGGGAGGTCCTGTGACACCCACCTCTTGGTATTCTTTTAACTATGTCAGTGAGATCACTTATTTCAAAAATGTTTTTGATTACATTCTTCAGAAAATGGACGTAACTAGTCATGAGGCAAAGAGATATGGTGGGCATATGCAGGTGGCATGAAAAAAGTAGATAGGAATTGGCTATTCTGTCAGATATAAAACCTATCAAAAGGAAGCCATTGAAAAAAAAAAAAAAAGAGGAAAAAAAGGGCTTGGCTTTTCACCACTAGGTAGTAGACCTGCAAACTCCTTGGCAAGGGATGTTGATATAAAGGATTACATTAATTCAGGAGAACTGAATGGAAGAAAGAGCCATTGAGGATTAATAAAGAGACAGAGGTCAAGCTCAGAGAAACCCCAGAGCTGAAAATGTTGTTGCTGTGAAAGCGTTAGAAGGAAATGCCACGTATGCTCGTGCTGCTCCATCTCCTATAGTAGCCACAGGTGGGGACTCAGGGAAGAATAATAATATCAGACTAGTTGGACCCTTGGTCTGAGCCAGTTTGGCCATTATGTTCATGTGTTCTTCTGTGAGGAAGAATGAAAACATTTAAAAGAAGCCTTGGAAATTATTTCTCCCATTGTAGGACAGTGATTTATAAAAAAAAAAATTAACAGAGGTTTTACTTCCCAGAAGAAAGGGAAAAATAAAGAGGGGAGCTATTTCCAACACCCATCTGAAAGACTCTCAGCAAACCTTATGAACCACTGGAAGAGAATCTGCCTCACCCTTTGATAGTCAGGATACAGTTTACGCAAAGGTTTTGAGATTAAACTGTAATTGCCTAATTAGCTCTTGCATGCAAAAGGGATTCTCTTGCATTTATCCACATCCAGCAGGGCAGAAATCCAAAGCTTTCTGCCCACTGTGGATTTGCTCTTCCAATTCATTAGGATTAATTTCTTCACCACCCACACAATTCTCTGACTCTATTCCTCCCCTCCTGCCCCATTGCCACCTGTCAAAGTTATAAAGATGATTGGTGCTTCTTAAAAGCATCACAGAGCATCTTTACCCATCTATTTACTGACAGATGCTTTTCTCCCCCCTCCTTTGCCAGACTAGTTCTTTCCAAAAGCCTGCAGTCTGTCAAGCTGTCCCCAGAGCACATATGCTCGTGCAGTGTTTAACCACATCACCTCCTGTAACCCTAGTTGTAACGTGACTGTGTTCCTTCCCCTGCAAAATCCTAGGTGGCATTTTATTTTGACAAGTCCCAAGTAAAACACAAGAAGAATTTTCAAATCTATTGGCCATCAAATTGTATCATAACCTGGCCAGCGTAAAGACTTCAGGCTGACCCAGAGCAATCATTTTTATTGCAGAGGATAAATTCTGGTAGATTAACATGCATGCAATCCTGTTGTCATGTCACTGGGCAGAAGTAGGACTGGCTATTTCTCCTTACCTCTTCCTATCTCAGGCCAAGGCTTGTACAGAGTCATGGGACACAGGAGAGGCATTAATCTTTTGTGCTCTGGCTCATCTACCCCTGTTCACTAAGTGACATCTTTTCAGGAAGTCTCTTGAATTATATTACCAGAGATGTTCTGTAAATTAATTGGTTTGGGAAGAACCATCTCTGATCCTGCTGGTGTCACAGTATGACATGAAATCCTATGAGTTTTCTTTCACATTGGAAATCATGACAGCGACAGAAAGCTTGCATTTTCATTTTAAAAAGACTGAGCGCTGGAAAAGTGCTTCTGACCCACAGTTCCCTCCAGTGCTGGAAGCTATCTGAACTCCATCAAAGGGGAGCACAGGTAAACTAGGAAGTCTCAATAAAACACATTGCTTTGATACATCTATCAGTCCTTTAAAAGAAGTCAGATCATTTTCAGCAGCCACAGCTGGAGAAGAGGAAGGACAGTCTCACAAACATAACTCACATCAAAACCCAAGAGATGGCACAGCAACAGGGCATCCGATCATCAAATATCACAAGATGGAAGGGACCAACTCCCTGCTCCTCACAGGACTACCCGAAACTAAACCATAATGACAAAGAGCACCATCCAGACACTCCTTGAACTCTCACAGGCTTGGTGCTGTGACCACTTCCCTGAGGAGCTTGTTCCAGTGGCTGACCACCCTCTCAGTGAGGAGCTTTTTCCTAATATCCACTCTTCACTTCCCCTGACACAGCTTCATTCCATTTTCTCGTGTCCTAGAACCAGACAAGTCAGCCTCTCTGCATGCCAGCACCTCAGCTGCAGAGTGGTAAATACACCCTCTTCCTTCTCCAGAGAAATACTGGGAAATGCACTAGAGAAGCCTGAGAAAGGATCACGTGCTGGAGTGAAGGCTAAGCCGATCCCTTGCGTGCACTCCTGTTCCAGCACCTTCAGTGGCAGCACAACATGGAGATGCTCACGTGTGCTTTAAACAGGCGAGTACCACCAGCAGGCTCCAGAGCACAGAACCGCTCAGCAGGAGCTAACGGACCCTGGCAAGAAGCGTGGCACACAGCCCCCTCACGCTGCATTCTTTTCTTACCCACTGTTTCTGCACCCTCCGTCCTTCGAACAATATCCACCGTGCTGCAACATCTGCGTGTCTGCAATTTGCAGGCCGTCATCTTGAGTTGCTTGGGCTTTCCCAACACAATTAAAGGAATAGGTAATTGAGTGCTGCCTTTCCCTCCTCCTTACTTCACTCCCCCCTTGCTGAAGTAGAAAGCTTCCTCTGAATCAGATTTCAGCTGTCACAAAGCCAGCAGTTTTCTCTTAGGAAGTCTGGGTGCTAGTGACAGAAATAGCAGCTGCCTTTACATACTTCATCTGCTATACACAGTCAAAGGGCAGTAAAAGCCAAGGCCAGGAGTGGGTTTGGGGGCTGACAGCTTGCAGCACCTCTTCACCCTGCCCAGAGAGCCTCTGGTGGGGAAAGGAAGGGGACCACCACTTCCTCATTGACAGGCAGGCCAGGAACAGCTGCCAAGGCTTCAGGAGCGAGGCTGCAACAGGGCATGTGCTCACTTGAGCGCAGATCAGGCAGGTGCTGCTCCTCAGCCCACCACCCAGAAACCCTGCTGCTGCTTCCCATTCCTGACATCCTCGTCACATCAACCCAGGCAGTCACATCCCAGATGCCAAAAAGCAGTTAGGGGTTTAATCTCCCAGGCATCCGACAAGCATCTCCTCCTATCCCAACAAGAGCAGTCTTTCCCTTCTTACAGGTGAGGCAACCCAAAGCAAAGAGGCTGAAGTGACTTGCTAGAAGTGCAACTGAGGTGGGAACTAGGACTAAAGCTTTATTTCTCTTTCTCAACATCCAGTGCTTTACTTCAAGCGAAGGTTTGGTTGTTCTCGGCTAGGGTCCAAGGACACGCTTTGTTGGCAGCATTACACAGTCTGTTTAGAGCTTTTTGATTCCCACATGTTCAAAGCACTTGTACTTTTCACAAAACATTGTGGTGTCATTGAACATGATGTTATGTTTGAACTGAAAGGATGAAAAAAACCCCATCTCTATTATTACATTTAAATAAGAGTTATTCTCCTACAATCATGCTATCCTAGTAGAATGAAATAGCACATCTAGGGTCAAGCTCACTCCTAAGTAGCAATGATCTGTCATCAGTTTACTGAGACAAAAAAGCATCATGTCAGATTCACCATCATTTCTTTTACTCAGCATGAAGGCACCCTGGGATAGAAGGAAGGATGGAGGAGACCACGGAAGTACCCGAGGACCTAATTGTGTCACAGGAACACTAAAGAATACAGTTTAAGTCACATAGATGATCCCATTTTAATGGGTTCACTTACATGCATCACCCAAGACTTCCCAAAGTAGGATTTTAAGTGGTGGCAGGAAAGTGTAATATTGCTTCCAGTTGTCAGCTTCAGCAACTTACTAGAAACATGCTCTTACTGGAGAGAGCCTTTGGAGTGCTCCAGAAAACTTTTGCAAAGGGCACAGGGGCTGGTAGCATTTAGTGAGAGCTGAATGTTTAGAGTGTGAGAAGTGCCAGCTGCAGGTTTCGCAAGACAGTTCAGTGAAGGTATCTTGTGTCGCATTGCTAAGGGAGACTTCAGCAGCTATCCATTTATTTGTGTGATGCTGAGAATATAGCATTATTTAAAATGCTTCTTCTACAGATAAGCAGAAGGAAACAAATTTATTCCTTGTAAAAACTGCCCTACAGATGAGTGAAAAGCAGCCAGGATTTTGGTTTGCTTTCAGATCTGCTTCAATGTATGTTTTCGAAACTAAACCAGAAATAAAGTGCCAGTGACATTCCATTTCCACTAGAATAGTCCCAGCTAGAAGGAGCTGGGGGTCAGGTCCTCATGGGTCTGAATAACCTCAACAACAAGAAGCACCTTGACACAAGCCGAGTGATTTTATTTTTCTTTCATGCCTACTTCCTGGCCTGTCTCTGCTCAGTCTCTCTCTTTTCAACTAGCACACAAGCTGAATACAGACAGCAGGCAAGTCCTGGAGCCCCACACAAGCTCATGTGCCTCACTGTTTCTAGAGCAACAGTAAGCAGAAGCATCCCAAAAGAGGCACAACAGCCAGCCTGCCAACAGTCACAGCAAATTAGTTGTGTCCTCCAGGATTTAAGAGCCTCCCCAGATCTTTCAAGAGCTAAATACTGAAGTGTTTTTCCTAGTAGGTGCTCATAAAGGGCAATATACCCATGCTGCAGTAGCACTGCAGATCTAAACATACTCAATGGTGCAGCACCAGTTCTGTTGCAGTATCCATGACACAAGCTTAACTTTCTCTTCTTGTTTCCCAGTTCACACATTTATTGCCCCTGCTAGCACCAGGTCACTTGGTGTGGGGCTCAGATGAGAACTATCACTTCTGGGTGCTCAACTCCCTTGACAGAACAGCATCTTCACAAATAATGAGTGGCAGGGCACTAAACCATTTCTAACTCGACTGATAAAGCAGTTCTCCATGCTTCACAGGCAGTTCTGATGCTTGATATAAGGGATATTGCGGTGATTAATAATTAACGGGCTGGAGACACTGAGAGCCCAAGGACAGATGCTTCCCATCTGCAAGCTCTGGGAGTTGAGGCTGCACTCGGCAAGAGGGAGGGAGTGGAGCTGGTAGGGCAAGAAGGTGACAAGGGTGGTGTGCCCATGGCAATCAGCAGCCTTTTCAAGACACTTTGCCTTTTGTCTCCCAACACAGAAAGTATCGTCCTGCACTTCTCCAAGTGGCTTTCCTCACCAGCGGAGGACCAGAGCAGCAATGATCCCTGCCAATTCCTGGCGTCAACTCACCTAAATGAGATGCATCATTAGAAGCTACATTCATTCATTTAATAGTCTTTAACATCAGCTTTAATGAGACACCTCTGAGATCTCAGGAGAGGTAACAGACAGCTGGAAACATGCTTCAAAGTCCTGTGGGTATGAGAAGTAGAATTCAAGTTCAGAGGTACCAAGTACAGGATTTTTAAGCACCTGATGTGTTAGAAACTATCAGATTGTTTTTTAAGCTAACTTTAAAATCTCCATCTGCATAAATTTGTTTGATCCAGCAACAGCTTTAACTGTATCAAGATTATCCAAAAGAGCAGCTGCAATAGGCACTGAACTGCCTATCTCAGTAATTACACGTTACAAAGGGAATCCTTGAAGCATTTCAATAACATGCCACATTACAAAGAGAACTTAAAAAGCCACAGATGGATGTGTGAGCTTCCTAACATAACTCTACAGAGATGGATTTGGAAGATAGGATGTCACTTTCACTCCAACTTGCTTCCTGCTTCCCTGCCTTTCTTTCAAAAGTAGAGGGCATTTTAAAGAGCATGGAAAGAGTTTGAGTTCTGGTTGATCCCGTGGGGTTGATGACTGAAAGAGAAGTATAAGGAGTCTCTCCCCCCACTTTTCTCTTGCCTCCCTATTCAGTGCCCACATGAAGTGTTCTCTCCCACTAGCTCTGCACAGGGGACAGAGGAATAGGCTCAGCAGTCAAGGGGATGTCTGTCCAATCCAATTAACAGAGTGCTGGGACCAACATCTTTCTGTCCTGCTTTGCTCCCCAAGGGGTGTCCTGCCTGCTTGCCTGGCTTTGCCAAGGCCACTGGCTACCATGATGCAGAGCATCTCCTGCCAGCAGCACCTTGCCCAAGGGAGGAGACAGAATTTGACCTGGACAACGAAAACAACTGAAATTTTCATGGATCCATGTGGTTTGCATTTGTTTATCCTTCCAGAGGCTTTTGCTCAGTAGAAGTCACAGCTCTTTTGCTTATATTATGAGACCCATAGGGAAAAAAAAGATCTGTAGTGCTTCCTTTCTTCTGCTCCCAAGAACACCTGAGCTTCAAATGGACCCATTTAGTTTGCCCCTGGGGTTTTTTGGCTTACCCTGGAATTAATCTGTTCTGTTTCAGTTCAGTACGACCCATTCCTCCATGCTTTTGCCCCCCCAGTATTCTCACAGTAGCACATGAGGCACAGTGCTCCAGCAGCAGAAAATAGGAGACGTCTATTCCACATCCCAAAGAACTGCCAAAGAGAAGATAGCCAGCTGTCTTGGATAACAAGCAGCCATAAAAATTAGAGTGAACAAGGGCACAGCAAATGGCACAGCAATCAAGAACAATGAATGTTAGAACGGGAGACAGATGGTGGGTGGATTTCAGCTCAGGACATGCATTTTTAGCTTTAGATTTGGAAACCTCCAGCACTGCCTTCCTACCTTTCCACAACGCCTCCATCACAGGGGTAACTAAAGATGTCCTAGCTTGTGTATTCTTAGTGGTGGGACAGACTCAGAAAAAAGGCTGCACAAGTAATTAGCTCTCTGGGTTAGGAAGCCAGTTAAGGAGGAAAGGGCAGAGGAGATCCTCTCAGGGCAACAAAGCCTGACCTCTGCTTAAAAATGCCTTGAATGGAAACAAAACAATAGGAGGAGGAACGAACAAAGTTGGCCCCTACTTACCAGGAAGAGCAAAAGCTTTCTTCTTCTCCCTAGTAACCAGGAGTCCAGACACTCATCCAGAAGGGTACAGATCAACTTTCTAACCACCTCAGCCTGCCAGTGGGAATTTGGCTCTCCACCTCCCTCACAGGGAAGCAGTCTGGCCACCCTCTTGTAGTGTATCTGGAGTCAGCCCTTCTCAGTCCTTCGCGGTGAAGCAGTTTTCTCATATAAAGAAAAGATTCCTTTCATATAAAATTCCTTCATATAAAATACATGTTTAGTGGGCCAGAGAACAAATGTGAGTAACACTGTAGTCTGGCTCCAACCTGGACACCATCCTAGAACAGCTAGGATCCCCTGGAAACATCCACTCTTCTGCTGAGTATTTCCAACAAAATACAAATGTTTTGACACAAGAGACCCAGAGCAACCAAATCCAGAATTTCCTGCTGTCTGCTTCTATGGCAGACCTGTGTGAAGGGGCAGTTGTGTTTGAGCCCCTCGGGGATTTTAGCCAGGTCTCTGTCACTCCATATGCATCAGCACACTAGACAGTAGAAGTCAAATGCAGAACTACTACTGATCCTCCCCCTGCACATACATAGTGCTCATGTCAGAACCTCTGGGCATGTCATGCCATCTCAAATACCCTAAAATATTCAAGACATCTCTACAAAGTTGATAGCTGTGAAATGAGATCCATGAGGGAAGAGACTTGGACCTTTCCTGAGAGTAAGCCAGAGGTCAGATGGATATCCTAAAATGGCCCTTGATGTCTGTGCTGAGGGAGCTGAATGGAGCCTTTCATTTTCTAGATAAGTGATTTGCTAAGAAAGCTTCTCAGCTATGCCTGGAAATACATACAACGTAGGCCTTTTATGCAGCTAGAAGAAGCCTGCTGAGGCTCTTGCCCCAAGTACTGTCCAAGAGTGCAGGTTAATGACAGAGGTAATGATTTATGAGATTAGTCAAATGCTTAACCTCCTGGTCTTCTCTTTCTCTCAATTCTCACATTCACCAGGCTAATCCAGAGATGGGGGAAATGACAAATACAGGGCAATTGTAAAATAATCTGCTCCAAGTAGTCCCAGACAGAGCAAAACACACAGATGACCCAAGAACAGATGTCTAGAAGAACATCGTGTACCTCAGGAAAGCTAACCTATGGCAAAGCCTATAATTCACTCTAGAAAGCAACACTGGGCTTCTCATGCACTAGAAGCCCTGAGGCAGCAATCAGCACCTAGGAAGCTTTTTTCCTTGCATCAGTATCCTGTATAAATCAATCACTAGCAGAAGATATTGAAGAGAACAGCAAAGGGGTAGATAGCTCCTTATGGGTTTGTTGTACTGGTTCAGCCATCATCATTTTATGCTGCTATCAGTTGCCTGATCACACAGGCCAACACAGAACTCACCAACAGCTCCTCAGAAGTCTTCTTTCAGACAGTCCTGCCATAGGTTCCTGTGGACCCAGGTCCTCTGCTGCCCACTGTGGTGCCAGCATCGCCTGCTGGACACAACAGAAATGGCTCCTCAGGGGCCCTTCACATGGAAGGACACCACCAAGAGAGCTCAGCAAGATGCAACCAGCCCCAACAGAAGCCACACCCAACAGGAAGCTCCTCTGACCAATTAGCTCCTGGTTGATATAATCCTGGCCTCACCCACCACCCCAACCACAACCACCTGGGTGAGGGCAGAGACACAGAGACACAGGTGGGCCAGGTTCTGCCTCTGGAACATGAAGCCAACAGGAAAAACAAAACATTCTGCTAGGTTGTGACTCATTCACAGGTCAATTCCAGCTCAGGGCCCACAACTCAGGCCCCAGAACTTCAGGGTTTAAGTAAGACTGTATGGAAAACACAGTAACAGATCGATGGTTCAGCAAACCATGTTATCAACAGAGCTTACACAATGCCAGGTTCTCCATCTCCCAGGGATGTGGATCTATCAGTAGTCAGGTGGCATTCAGCCCATGTGTTGACTGACAACAAAGGCACTTACTAAACAGTTACTAAACTTACTAAAATGCTTTCAGCATTTCTAGCATCTAACACTTGCTTCTGTAGATAAGCATTCCTACCTACCAGAGATCATCTGTAACCCACAGCGTTTTTTCTCCCCTCATCATTGCTTTTCCAGACACCTAAATCTTTGTAACTGAAAAACTAAGTTACCAATTAAAACAATTTTCCACTCCGAGGACATAGCCTCATATTTTGCTCTGTGAAGGCTGAGATTCATACACTGATTGGATAAAACTTTGAAATAAGGAGATATCTACTTGCACTACTCTAGATCTTTCAAACTCAAGAACACCCAGTGTTTAACTAGAATGGTATCAAACATCTTCTTTTTCCTCTAACAATCTGAGTCTGTTTGCTAGAGAAAGGATCATCAGACTTGTGAATTTTGCTTCTTTTCTTCCCCAGTAGAAATATAGATTTTATGTATTGATTGAGCTCTGCCTCCCTCCCCAGCTTCGGCTACGTCATCTTGGCCTAATGACAGGAATAAGAGAGACAGAAACAAACAGAATTAGAATAAGGGCAACTCAGGTCACTAACACAGCTTTCAGCCCTAGGATACACATTTAAATTCAGTTCATTGCACTAATGCACAACTATATACCTGCCCATCACCACACTTAGAAATGGATCTGACAGCTGTTACAACTTAGTAGCTGTGTTTCTATCACTAATGGTCAGCAATCCCAGCAGAAGCTCCCACCACATGCATAACTGGTCCCCATGGGCTGCCTCAGTGGGAATCTGGATGACCAGCTGAGCCATGCCACCAGAGCAGCTCAGCCTGCTAATCAGGGATGAGGTACAAAAGGCAGAAGGGTCTGCTTTGCTACCATCAGTGTAAATTTATTGGCTAGAAAAGTGACAGTCCCCAGTACTGTCAAAACATCAGCTTTCAACAGTACTAAGATAGTCTAGTTTGTTTTGGGGGGGTTGTTTGTTTTAATGAATAACCAAGTGACATTAGGAACCTTGACAGCCTAATGAGCCAGAGGCTAAATCTTGCTGACAGAACTGTCATGTTCTAAACAGTCTGCTTTGCAAAAAAGCACCCCAAAAAGCACCAGAGAAGAATCACTGGAAACCAGCTTCCATATGGTTTCAAGAGGAAAGAATCATTTCTCTCAGAGCTGTTCACAGACAGGCCACAGGATTGTGACTTTGCCTGTTAGATGGGGTTAAAGGACAACTTCCAGTAGCAGCAAGTTTTCTGCATCTCTAGGTTAGAGCTGCCCTTACCTTGAGCCCCTGGGCTTACACCTGAAATCCTGCCTATAAGATGCCTGACTCCACAAGAGTTCAGGCTGCCTTGAAAGGGCTGCTTCACAGACACTAAGTCAGATTGTCATCTGCAGGAACAGACTCAAGAGCCCTGATGTTGGCACTGAACTAATGACAGGACCTGCAAAGCTTTGCTCCAGAAGCAGAGTTCACACATTTTTTTTTACACTGTGTTAGCTTTCTTAGGTTATCCTCACTCAAAAGAGTTTCTTACATTTGCTGATGTAAAGGAGAGCACGTTGTGGAGCAGTTTTCTCAGTGCATGCAGGACTAGCAGAAGTGAGAACTCCTATGTTGCCCTGGATGAGTCAGTTCAAGTCAGTCCACTGGGCAACAGAGCCCTGGTTCAATGAGCTCACTGATGATATGAATGCCGTAGCTGGAGATAGCAAAGCTCTGTCTACAGTCAAGAGACAGCGCTTAAAACATCTCATGCATAAGCATAGAGCAGTCAGCTAAAGAACTGCAGTGGTGGAGAAGATCAGCAGTAACACGGACAGGTAGCCAGCTTGTCACCCTGACAACATCAAAACAGACTGTTCCCCGATGGGTGACATCTCCAGGCTGTTGCTAAGACAGCTAAAATAATTTATTATGTATAAATGGGCACACTTCATCGCTGCACTTATTAACCCAGGCCATGCCACTTACTCTTTAGCTTCTTAATTGGTTTAGATCAGATGCCGTGTTTGGATTCCTTCTTCACAAAGGAATGGACTCAGCTGCAGCTCAATGTATTAGCTTTTTTTTTTTTTAATCTTTTCTTCCTCCAATTGATTTCCTCTCTCCAAAGATACAAAAGAGAAAGGATGTCTAGTTGCATTTCATCATTTTCTCACAGGTTTGAACCAGGCACTGACTTACACCACGGTGCTCTGCATCACCAAACTGCTTTCCTTTTCCCTCTGCTCCTGAGTTCGAGCAGGGCAAGGCAGCAGTCCCACTCCATGACTGGCCTGCCTGATGTCAGCCTGTTGTTACTCAAATTAAATTGATGCAGTCTAGGAGGAAAAGAGCAGCAGAAGCAGAGCCTAGTCTTCCTCACCAGCACACACTGCCAGGCTGCTCAGCCTAATTTATTTGAAAATTCTAATGTACTGCCATCAGATTTGCTGTAATTTTTTTTCTTTTTAATTATGATTCTTTTTTTCATAGTCAAGAGCATTCATACTGGGAAACATTGCATCCAAGACAAGTGAAGCAGTCTGGATAGCTTTCTCATATACTGGGCTCAGGACTCCACTGACATCCAGTGAGAGCAGCTTTCCCTGCCTCCCGTTCCATTTGCAGCAGTGGTCTATCTGACCTCTAACCAGGAGTCTTTGCAGGGAGTTTTTGGGTCCATAATAACAAGTATCATAGTATGGCATCGCTGTTACAGATTTTGCAGGGCGTCCATTACTGCACCTGAGTGGCTATGAACCCTAGATCTATTATGCAGCATAAGCACAGTTTAACAGTCTAAACTCAGTCCTATAAAAAACAAACAACAAAACCCCAACAAACTACAAATCAGCACAGAAGGCCAACTAAAAGCTCTAGGAAGGCACAGAAAACAAGAATCTGAGATCTACCCGATGCCTCACGCTACTGCCTGTGACTAGCGCTATGTTGCACTACTCTTAGAAACAAGGACAGTTTATCACTTAGGTAGGACATGTCACAGCACTGTGGGGAACCCATTACTTGACACCAGGCACCTGCTGTTTCACCATTCTGTTTTGTTATCCAGTACGCTGTACTTTATATGGTTTGAAGACAGCAGAATTAATAAGGCTCTGGATAAATGATGAGTTAGTGATAAAAGTAAAATTCCAAAGGCAAAATGCTCCCCTTTTCCTTCAGGAATTTAAGGATTTACCTTAGATTTTACCTCCTAAAGGCTTGTGAGGAAGACAAAACACTCCAGATCTTCCTTAGTCAGGGCTTACTCATGGAAGATGGTATTCTTACAAGCTTTGAGAATGGCCACAAAATAAATATGAACATGATAAACCTACTAAGCTCCTCCAAGAACACGACAAACTTTTGAGTAAACAGTGTGTTTCAGAGAACTGAAATGATTCAGATTTGACAATTAGTTTGGCCACAGATGACTGGCAAATATTTTAAGGAAGAGTCAAAACATTTCATTTAACATGTTTTAAAAGTGGTGATTTTGTTTCAGAACAATTTTATATATATATATATATATTAGGAGTTGCCAGAATTTAATTAAAATCTCCCAAAGGCAGTATTTCACATTTCGCTCTCTATTTGTTAAATACATTCAATTTGGCCATCACATGAAGGAGGAAAAAGAAGAGATCTTAGTGACTCTCTGTCACTTAATCTTTCAATACCACAAGTTGCTCTATTGACTCAGAGCATCTCTTTAGCTCACCGCAGCAAGAAACTACAAAGCTGTCAACCTACTTGATGAAAAAGTCCCCTTGCTTTCCATGTGGCTTTCAGGAATTCCAAACAGAGTCAGGGGATGTTGCACTTCTCCAAGCAGAGCAGCTCACAAACAACTAATGAGTAGTGCAGAGGTGGGACCACCACTTGCAGTAGGATTTCTCACTCTTCTGACTAAATTAGCTGAGAGCATCCGAGACCTCTACTAACAGTAATCACAAACATGTTGACATTTTTCTGAGTAACTAGACTTACTCTTTCCTCCAGAGAGATAATAAAATGCACCATGATCTAGTCAGTGTTTAAAACAATCACTTCACAGAATGAAGTGCTCTGCTTGCAATCCTATTGCTGCTTCTACAATAGACTCCAAGCCTCCTTATGTACTGAAGCTAGAGGTACAAAGCACATCTATTCCTTCAGTCCCAAAGCATTTAATTATAGTGGCCAACAGTCTTACTGGCATGGGAAGCCAAAAATGGATGCTAGGATGGTAAGTCTGTGCTGGTTTTTGGTGGTACACACAGGTCATCACCTCTAAATCACATGCGAGCAATGGAAGTTTAAGCAAAACGCTGAAAATGAGAGCTGAAAGTGCAAAAGAAAAGCAACTCCCACATCCATGATATTATTTTATGTCAGAGAAAGTGGTTTAACACACTAAAGTTTTATGCATTTACTGTGTGGCCATACAGACCCTCTAGCTTTATGCCTTTCCTCACAGATAGCTGGTGTGTCCCCTTCACGCACAAAAGACTCTCTCAAAATCCTCTTCTCAGAGCACATGAACAAAACCCAAATTTCACCCTGTCCCGGGATCTGCTGCAAAGCTCTGCTCCCACACAACCTGTCCGAAAAACCTACCTCCCTCCATCCCAGGATGGACAGAAAAGCCAGACTGCTCCTTGCAACTCCTCCTTCTTGACCAGGCCCCTCCAGCCAGCTCTCAGGCCCTGAGCCCAGCTTTATGTAGAAGCAACTGCAAGATGACAGACATTTGTGAAGCCAGATGGAAACAATCTCATGAGAGTTCTTCTCCCCACCTAAACCACTCACAGGTTGTGATCATCTCTGATCAGCCTCTGCTGGGAGACCACAAGCTGACTGGCTACCCAGAGCATGGCCAATGTTTCTTGGTGGTACAGCTGAAACCACTTCTCTCCCAAGCAGGAAGATAAACTGATTACAACCTTATGGTTTGTTGCAGCACCTTCCTCTTCCTCTCCGTCCCCAGAAATGCTGCGCTCTGTGCAGATGCAGGCTCCCAGAGTGCTCTGCTCCCCCACACCAATAAAAACAGGAGGGAGATCATGTTCCTGGAACACTTAGAAACTCCATGCATGACTATAAGCTTTTACGTTCTCAGCCCAAAGTGCCACGCCTGCTTCAGCACGGGTTGTTTGCTGTAATACCACAAACACAAAACAGGGGCCTGTATCACTGCCATGGAGACAAGAATGTTGTTGTGTTTGTTCTTCTGTCAGGGCCAGTTGGATGATCCACTCGGTGTGACAGAGAAAGAAAGTCAATGACGCCATCACCTGCTGATCAGTGAAGCAAGAGAGACCCCAGGCAGGCACCTGCAGCACCATCCTTTGCCATCAGCCTTTGGCCTTCAGGCATTTAGCTGGCAAATTACATAAATTATATAAAGAAGTGCAAGAACATGGGAGGACCATTACAAATAATTAAAATTTGGCCACCTCTCTGAAGTTGGAAGTCACAGGGAAAATTCTCAGAGCTCACGCATCTACAGTGACCATTCACTCCAGAGAGGGTGACAAGCAATGCCAGTGGAATCAATGGAATAACCGTGGGACAAGGCTGAGAAAGAGGCTCACCCCTCTCATCCAAACAGACCCTACATCATTGCTCCCTGCTGACCAGGGCTCTCATTCTCCTCAGCAGGACATCTCAGGGGCTTATTTTCCCCAGCATAAAGAGTACGCAAAAATACCAGTAGATCACAATGACAGCTTTGAATGCTATCAGCTGCAAAGACAGTGGAAATTCAGGACAACCATCTCTGTAATAAAAGAGGGACAGCAGTGACATGAATATCTCAGCTTTAAATTTGACAGCATGAATGTGCTATGCAATAAGCTGAAAATATTATGAGAGCCCCCAGCTTGAATCTCCGCCAAGCAAACTATTTTTAGTGGAATGTGTTTAGCTTGCTTGTTAAAGATTTAAACCTAGGCAATAATTGCAGTTACTCTTCTGTCTGATTTAAGTCAGCAACATTTATTAATGTACAGTGGTTAAGTCAACTCTTCCAAACTAAGCCACAGAGACTTCAAGCGATGAGGAAACAGGATGATATCCTGGCTGAAGAAACTCAATCCTATGATCTAAGTAAGATCTGATCCATGATAAAAAGCTTATTAAGGCAGCATGGAGGGAAGAGAGCTGCAACTTATGAAGGGGAATTTGATTTATCGCTCTGAAGGCAAAGTGATAACTGACTGATCAGAGCAAAGTCTGCCATACATTTTATAGACCCAGTTATTTCATGCAGGTCTAAGCTGTTGGCTTAGAGTAAGTCCACGCAAGAGCTGAACTCAGATCGGGAGAAAGATTCATGCATGATCAAACCCCTGATCCATGTCATTATTCTGTGTTCGTACTTGCACCTTAAATCAGAGTTCAGTATCCTGCATATTCAGTCTTTGAAGTGTCATGGTTGAGCAGCAAAGTTCTCCTGCCCTGTCTGTTTTGCAAGTGCACAGGTGTGTACAAGCTCTTTAGCAACAGATAAAACTGGATATAATCACCCTGCATGCTGGGGGTGAGGGAAGTTGCTTTTGATTACTATATTCTGAACACTTGGCATAGCCAGTGAATTTTGCTCAATTCTTTTATGCCGAAAAAATAAAAAGTCTACAAATAGATCTACCTGCTTCAGCTCTTTGTGCAAAACAGCTCATTAAATAGAAGCACTTTTTTCCTAATGAAGCCTGGTACATATCCAGTGGGTAAAAGGATAAATGACTATAATCTTTGAATACACAAGGCTACAGAGTGGGTATTTCATAAATGCATAAAGCCCATAATTGAACTTCTGCCCTAGGGGTAAGTCTTCCTGCAGCATAAATGCTTCCAGATGCCATACAGGGGTCATGTTCCTTGTCAGGAAAGCAAAGCTTTACATCCAGTTAATTGTTATCCCCAGCTGTCTTCATTTTTTTCCATTGAGGCTAGTTTTCCAACAGTCATTCAAGCAAATGTGCTCACTTCCCAGTTCCCCCGCAATTCCCCACCACAGTGTAACAAACTGAGGATTTTACATGGCTACATTCCAAACTCCGTGGTGCTAACTAAAATTATAGCAGCAATGGAAAAGCATGTAGCCTCAGTAATCATAATGTAGGACTTGAACTGGAGGTGACTCAGTGGTAGTCAAACAGATGTGATATGAATATAGAACGGTTTCTATGTACAGAGTGGTTAACCCATGGAGTTAGTACTTAACACATGAAGGTTTTCATGGCTTGCTAAGCAGCAAAAAATGACTCAGTTTGAAATAAACTGATGACTTTCAGTTCAGTTCACTGTGCCTGAGTGTCCATCTGAGAACACAGTGACCATGAACAGCAAGTCCCCTCTCCTGTAATTCCTTTGGGCTTCATCTTTGTTGCCAATCACTTGAAAAAAGGCAAAGACCATGTCCACTCTGTATTCGGATCTCTTCAGTTCAGCAGCAAAATACTCACTGATTTGGGACAGCTCAACAGTGGCTGAGAGAGATTTCAGACCACAGCCTGCTGCAGAAGAAACTAAAAAAAATTACAAAGAAAACAGTAGATATAATAAAAGGGCAACACAACCCCTTTATCTTCCTCAAAGTACTAATGAGAAGCTCTGGTGTGTGCATTTGCAATGCCAGTCCCTTGTTACCAAGCACTAGCTACTTGGGTTGCCAGACCTGTTGGTTGAAGAACAGCTTGGAGGAGTTGACAGTTCAGGCTGCCAAGCAACTAACCATTAATCACTCAAGCACAAAGTCTAGGGAAGGATTTCACACCAACTTGTGCAATTTTACCAATAACAGCTCTGGAGGAGATAGCTTCAAGCCATTGGAGCCGTGCTTTTCAGACTGTCCTTCAATACAGATACAACCTATATAGCCCTTACCACTCCCTCTTCCCTCAGAAAACAACCCAGCTTTTACAGTCAACTAAAAATCTCTTAATCTCTGAAATAAGATGAAGTTTGACATTTACAGCAACCTACTCCTAATCTCTTTGGTGTCTATGCTCTGGATTCCCTCAACAGGGAAACCCACACTATTCTGTGGGCTTCCTACTGAAAGCTGTCACTGCCTGATGACAAAAAGCAAATGTATGCCGTAATCTTAAAGGTCTAGAGCTTAATATTTAGGGCTTAGTCAGCACCTGGCCCTCAGAAAGTTGTATTTTCGACAGGAAAGTTCACTAAATTTTTGGAAGGTCTGAACTACTCTTCTTTAAATCATTAGTTCATGAATAAAAAATGGAGAGGAATTATATCATCATCATTAAAATGGTCCTCATCTGAACATGCCTCTGTCGGACGAGAAAGCAAACAGGTTGTGCCAAGCTTTCTTCTCTTTGGATCTTCTAATTCCCCCTTGCAAGAGGAGGGCAAGGAAAGCCACTTGGTATGCTGTGAACTTTCAGGAAACATTGCTGAGCAGCATGTCCCTGGTCACCTCCCTGTGCTGAAACATCACCAGTTCAGACAATTTCTTACTCCTGTTGTTGCAATTAACCTTCAGAGAAAATTATTAAGTACAATCTTCTGCATATGAGGGACTGATCCAGATTATTAGCCTAGAAACTATGTCCTTACTGCAATTACAGATGTTTCTCCTCCCTGGATGAAATCCTGACCCCCTCCCCCGAGCCTGGCAGTGCTTGCTCGCTCAAAATTAAAGGACGATTATCTCCAACAAAAAGAGAGGTGATCACATCTTCTTCCTTAACTGGGACACTGGAAATTAAGAAGTCCTTCCCTCACCCTGTGCTGTTTCCTGCAGAAAAATCACGCACAGTTTTACACGTAATCTGGCCCAATATGCTACACGTTTCAAAGTAAAAAACTGGAGTCAGCATCGTCTCTGACAGCCAGAACATGATATGCTTGGGTGAGGAGTTTTGAGAGGTGGGGATCAGCCTCTCTGGGGATCTGTGCTTGGCTCCTCTTCATATATTGCCTGCCTCCAAGTGCAAATTCCCACCCGGCCCAACTGCCCCCCTCCCAAATCAGTACTCTTTCATACTCACCATGTCATAAACATTCAGAATCACCGGTTCATTTGCCATTGTTGATTGCAGCAGAGGCTGGATTAAAATCCAGATGTGTGTTGCTGCCCTCGGGGTATGCTTTTACCCTGAGCCAGATAGAAGGAAATACCTCATCCTACAGTCTCCGAAGGAAGGAACCTGGAGGGAGGAGGAAAGGAGGGAATTTTTGCGCTGGGGGGGGGGTAAAGTTGGTTGCAGGGAGGCAGGAAGGCTTGGGTGGGCTTGCTGGTCGTACGGGGTTTATTTTACCCCTCCACAGCGTTACAGATCCGAGGTTTCTTCCTAACTCTGTAGCACACCTCGGGGTCTGCAGACTCATACACTCGTGTAACCAGGCGCCGTCCAAGCTTGTAAATCCCGATCCACAGAAGACAGACAGACTCCGAGCCCAAAGATAAGCCCTTCTTCCGGCACCGTGAGAGAGGCGGCTGGCAGCGTGGAGCGGGGGGGATCTCTCGGCGTCCTCCTCGGCAGGGTGACGCGCCGCTACAGCGGAGGGCCGCCAGCAACACGCAGTAAACCGGGGCACCACGGCACGGAGCAGG